>CAJDSM010076766.1:382-16620 GCA_903981925.1 Ostrea lurida
CGCAATTGACTGAACAGTAAACTAGACGGGGTCACGTGACCCCCGTCTAAAAAAGGAAGACTCACCTTTTCAGGGCTCGAAATAAACGATGGTCCAGGGCCAGTAAATTTCGGGTTGGGCTAGTGATTTGTAAAGAACATGCGTCCTCGGGGCTAGTAAATTTATTTTGTGATCAAAATTCCTCAATGATCGGGCTAGTTACATGTAATTAAGTAAATATTAGATGTGTGCGCTTCCAGAATTTTATCGCAAGCACTTCCACTTTTGTTAAGTTGTACTACTGTAACAAAATAACGCAATATATATAACGCATGTTTTTAAGAGCGAGTTACTTAGAGTATACAATTGATTCCACTATACAAAGTACAAATCAAAGGAGGAGTTTCGAATTGGTATGTTCAAGAACGCGTGTCTGACTCTTCGGCGTCTACTAGATTCATAAAATAAAATGCCTATTTTGCAATATTCTCAAAATCAGAGACGTTAAGCAATATACTACAATAAATCAATCGAAATCCGGTGACATTACATTTACATGAATGATAGGTAAGAATGACTCCGAATAATTTCAAGGACTAAGCAAAGCAATGATAAGAATCGTAAGCTAATATTATGTTTCCCTTGTAGCCGGGAGGTTCTAGCTCTACTCGTGTCATAGCCATAACAAGCCGTTAAATGTAGATCATCACTCAGCATTCAGAATTGAGAATCATACATCTTTCCTTTATGACATAATAGGTCGGAGATCCCAGGTGCTAAGACACCCGCCACGCTACGACCTAATGCGCATTTAGCATCCTAATGCCTACGTCCAATTTTAAAAAGTAATTATTCAAGCACGAAGCCGATTTGGATGACTCTCAGTCTGTGTTATCTTTTATTTCTAGTTTACTGGGACATATTGAACTCACATATGAATGCAAATTAAAATTGTTAATATAAGCGCAAAGCATAGGCCTGAAGTTGTGGTATTTCATATTTCACATGAAGCTTAAAACGTCTTTAATTGAAAAAGTTCTGTAAGTGATGTAAAACAACCAAACTATGATGTTCTTTTGATGCTAGTTTGATTAAGTGGTTATTAGGCCTAATCATAAATACAATTTATAACTCTTAAATATGAGATTTGGGCCAGTGGTTTTCATACACACTGGTCCAATGGGACAGTAAAAGTTTTAAACTGACCAGCAAAATTTTAAAGTGATGGCCCAAGTGACCAGTTAATAAAAATAATTATTTCTAGCCCTGCTTTTGCCAAATTCTGTTTTTCAACAGTAAATTAATAACTTTTAGATATCTAAATGTACGATTAACATTCTTAAAATAAAATTTATACTTAACATAAATTTTATCAAAAAATGAAATCTCTGAATTCATGCATCATTGTTACATGTATCCAATGACAACACATTTTGTTTTTCAACAACAACCATCACCGGTTTCCTGAAGTTCTATCAATTCATCTTGTGGAACCTGATTTGTCTTTTAGATGTGCAATAGGGTTTCGGATTTTTTAAAATTTCAATCGGGGGAGGGGGGTAGCTTTATTAAAATCAAAATTCATTTTTCGACAAAAACTTGCTTTCAGAACTCCAGTTATACTTTACACAGAAGCCAAATAATATTTTGGAATATGATTGGTAACGCCCCGTCGATTTGTGATAAAGTTGTGGAATTTTCATTTTTTTTCCTCACAAATTTATAAAAGACAGATTTTTTGTCTTCAAATTCACTCCAGAATTCCAAGTCTCAGACCGGAGATAAATATTTATCCTGAGTATATGAAATACAAAATGAGTATCAGGGCTAAGTAGGGGAACTCCGTGGTTTATCATATTTTCCGTCCTCGGTTTCGGGCGGTAGGGATATCGCCTATGGCCTATGGCCTCCTAAGGGTGATCTCTATGACTTATCAAAAGATAAACAACAATGCAAACCTTCAAAAATTGTTAGGGAGTCGATGTGGCTTCTCCAAAAGTTTATCGTTTTGTATGCATATAAAACCCTATTTACACGATATTATTTGTCAGATAAATTAATATCAAATAAGACAAACATTTTACAGATTTTGGACTCGTTTGCTTTAAAATGTGGTGTTATCTATAAATGTATATCATACATGTACCATGCAAGCAAAGAGCTATAAATTCATATTCAAGATTAAAGGAAGTGTTCATGAAAAAACTATCTTTGCACAGCAAACTTAGAAGGCCTTCTGAAAATAAATAGTGTGGCTAAAAACTTGTTTGTTTGTTTCTCTTAGGGGATTTTATCAATCAAACAATCTAAATGAAAGGTTTATGGAGGGTATCCATTAATTCCCAGCATGCATCTGTGTTCTGACGTAAATTGCTCACATTGCTGCTGGAGATACACAGCTAGTGCACGATAAAGATGTCTGAATGTTAACACATATTTCAAATTCAATCAATTAGAATATACATGTATTAAATATTTGGAAATGAACAAGATTGCTGCAAGATATAAATTACAGCTTTATTATCAAATAATTTATACAATGATTATTGATGAACAATTGGACCATATAGACTGATCATGTTAATTGGTGATGCAATATACAATAACATTTGTCTATTGAAATATTACTTATTCCGAGTATGATAATTCGTCACCCTCATCATAAAATGTTTCCTTATTTCCATCACAACACATGAGGGTATAACTACTCTGAAGTTCCCCCCAGAGGCTGACCACATCTAACCCAATTAATTATTATACCCCACGCAACGAGTTGCGGGAGGGTATATGTTTTGAAACCGTCTGTCCCAGTCCCCGCGTCAGTTCCCGTAGTCCCATCCCCGTCAATTCCTGTTTTTCCTTGTCAGCGGCAAACTCCCCTCTGAAAACCCGCTTCTTAACAGATTACTGTGAACTTTGTAGTGAATGAAAGAACATACTTGTGTAAGAATGTGCGGCCATATACACATAAAATTTCCTGATTCAATTTTTTTCGGGTATAAGTTATGGCCCCTTTTGAACTTAGAAATTTGGCCAACAATTTAATATAACTATTGAACAGTTTGGACAAAGCGGCCGAAACTCCTCTGAAACCGCTTAAAACAGATATGTGAAAAACCTTTGTAGTGGATGAAGAACGAATACTGTGTAGATGCGCATATACACAGGAAATTCCCGATTACCATTTTTTTTCGGGGATTATGCCCCTTTTGAACTTAGAAATTTGGCCACAATTAATATAACTATTGAAACAGTTTTGTCAGCGCAACTTCCTCTGAAACGCTTTGAACAAGATTATCGTGAACCTTTGGTATGGATGAAGAACATAACTGTGTAAGATGCGCATAATACACAGGAAATTCCTAGATTCATTTCTTTTTTCGAGGATTATGCCCCTTTGACCTCTTCACACCATTAAACACTGAATGGAAGAAAGAATAAAAATTTATTTGTATGTTTAATGAAAAGATCTCTTACTTTATTTTAAGAAAAAAAAATCCTACTATAATTAATAGTTAATTATGTGTGATCCCATTTATTACACCGATTATTCAATTATGAATTCATACCTGATTGCCCAAAACTACCATTTCAAGCAATTGTGGAGCCGTGGGGTATCGGTTGAGCTTGCTCACTTTTTCTTTCATTTTTTTTTCTATGAGCCATAAATCATGATTGTTGCAACAGAAATGTGTCCCCTATTACATAGATTGAATGATGTAAATGTTTTACAACACACATGGCATGCTAGTTAGATATTTTGATAAATACGAGCAGAATACTTTTTCCACTTTTGTTTTGTGTTTTTTTCTTACTTGTATGTAATAGTGTTCTGGGGCTCTTCCTCTGTGGCTTTTTGGCCCGAGATTACCGTAAGATAATAAAAGCTGTCTAAAGGATAACAGGATCTAAACACAACTGTGTCAAAGAATGCACTTTGTATGCATGTTTAATGTAATTCAAAACCATAATGGTCAAAACTCACGACAACAGAGACACACTCCCCTTTGATATAGGTAAAATTAAACAATTTAACAAGCACACAATCCAGAGAAATTAATCCTCTCACTAATTTTCACGGGGGGGGGGGGGGGGGGGGGGGGGCTTTATTCCATTGGACAGGCCTCATAGGCTTAATCCTAGATAATTCAAGCCAGAACTGGACTCTCCCTCTCTCGTTCAGAAACTTCTGGGTCCACCACTGATGCGGTGTGAATCGTTCAATTGGTGACTCAGTTCGTTTAACATTGCTGATGTGTAGTCTTCTCTGAATTACTTTTCTATAATTACAATACAGTACGACGTGTGCATTGTAATGGTAATTTGAATTGTCACGTAATATGTGTGATTACAATTAGGTTCCTCCAGATTTGGGGGTTTATTTCACAGGCACTACTTGAACGTTAAAATATATGAAGTGTTTTTCTCAACATACTTCTATTGTGAGGAGCGGTAAGCCTGCGCTGAATCTGCCACATTTCATACAATACAAGAGGCGCATGGACATCGCTCACCTGAGCACTCTGCTTCACAAAGAAGAGCAGTATAGCAACTCTAAATCCCCTATTGTGACCCCACCCGACCTAATTCATTCAGGAAGCTTTCAGGTAAATATCAAACTCGTCTGGTTCATGAAGAAGATTTTAAAAGAATTTCCCTATATATTTGCATGTAAATATTGATCTTTTATTTTGTGACCCCACATTAACCCCTGGGGTCATGATTTTGAACAAACATTCATCTTCACTATATCAGGAAGCTTTCTGGCCCAGTGGTTCTTGAGAAGAATTTTAAAGATTTCCCTATATAATCATATTGTAAAACTTTGATTCCTATTGGGGCCCCATCGTACCCTGGGGGTGTCATGATTTGAAAACGAACTTGAATCTCCTATAATCAGGAAGCTTCATGTAAATCCAGCTTCTTATGGATCCAGTGGTTCTTGAGAAGAAATTTTAAAAGATGTTCACTATATGAATGAATATGTAAAGTTGATCCCCTTTGGGGCCCATCGTTAAACCCCTGGTGGGGTCATGATTTGAACAAACTTGAACTCCTCTTATCAGGAAGCTTTCATATAAATTCCAGCTTCTCTGGCCCATTGGTTTTGAGAAGAAGATTTTAAAAGATTTTCCCTACATAATCATATGTAAAAGTTTGTTCCCCAATTGGGGCCCATCGTACCCCGGGGTCATGATTTGAACAAACTTGAATCTGCACTATATCAGGAAGATTTCATATAGAATTTTCAGACTTTTCTGGTCAGTGGTTCCTTGAGAAGAAGATTTTTTAAAATGACACACCCAATATATTTGCTTTTCGTGATATCTCCCTTTTGAATGAGGGTCTGGTCCTTCATTCGAACAAACTTGAATCCCCTTTACCCAACGGAATGATTTGTACCCAGTTTGGTTTAAATTGGCACAGTGGTTCTGGAGATGAACGTCGAAAATGTCAAAAGTTAAACAGACGACGGACGACAGACCAGACAGACGACGGCACAAAAGGCGATCAGAAAAGCCTCACTTGAGCCTTCGGCTCAGTGAGCTAATGATATCTGGTATCAACATGTCTGACTGACTTTAATTCTACTTCACATCTTGGCGCGAGTTACAATGTATCATATGTCTTATCTATATATAAATAAACATTCTACGAATTATTTGGGAAATGTACTCACATATCTATTTTCCAAAGATACTTTTTCCAATTTCAATTTACTAATACAGCCAGCTTCTGTTTAAAACTTATCTAGTGAAAAACAACCCACTCCTTCATTTACGCGTGAGTTAAAGACCGGTAGTGACGGGCAGGGCTTTCTCAGAAGCAGTTTAAATTTAGAACTTTCATCCTGAGCATGCATCCTAACACGTGCTCCTCTATAGCAGACGAAACTGATAAGTTAACAATCTTTGTTTACAACTTATTAAACCACACACACACGGAAGCTGAGTATATGCTGTTCTTTATACAACACAGTGAACATAATGGAGCTCAGGTTACAGAATAGTCTCTCTAAATATAAATCTGCCATTTGTCTCTTCCAAATTCCATCTCTGTATTGTAAGTTGGGGCTTTGTACACTTTTTTTTCTTTTTTACTTCGTGGTGCGTTTGGTCTTGTGGGATTCATACAGATGTATAAGGATCTGTCTAGTTTTCATTCCAGTGACAGACAGCTAGGTATGCTTGACGGCCAAAAGATATTCTTTTATCCTGGAACATGTTCATTGTATTATTGAGCTTTCCACGTAGAAGCCATTTATCACTGTTAGAATGATTTTGATAACAGTTTTTCGTTTTAAACAATCATAAACATTAAAATGAAAGATTGTGTTTCTTACTGCCTTTTTATGGCATAAAAAATGAGCCCAAAATGAAAAAACTGAAATAGGAGTTTTTTTTTAAAAAAAAAGTGTTTTCCTATTCAATTGCTAATTTTTTGCCAAAATATCTCATTTAATGAGTAGAGTGCTTAACTGGGGATACAAGAAATCATGCTGTTTTATTAGAAGGTGTCCTTTGCTAAGACATAATCCCTGGATATTTGTACTGGTTTGAACTAAGTGATTACACGAGAAGCAACTTTTCTGTGATCTTATCAACAATTCTAGTCTTGATGGTTCATAAATTTTTGTCAACTTTACACCTGGAAAACTGATGACATTGAGTGTGATTATTTTTGTAAGTGCTCAACTATGTTGATCAAAAAGCTTTTTTAAGTTTTTCTGGATTTTGATTGCAATTTCTTAGTGCCAGTGACAGTGGGTCGCAACAGGCTCAACTTTGTCATACAGGTATTCTGACCATGTTTTGCCTTTCAAATATGCCGGTCCACTCGAAATTTTTTTTTCATTTTTCTTTAATTGGCTTCACTCCATGCAAGAATCATTTTGATTGATCGGGCCTCGAAATCTTGACAAATTTATTAATGGAACAATTTTCTATCATGAATATGTACTTTGACAGATACCCCTTGTTCTTCCAAATGATTGTATATTCTCTCAGTCCCTATTTTTTCATGTCTCTGTGAGACTACGTCGTCTCGTTTTGTCACATTTTCACACTTGATGACTGTGTGTTTTTTCACCGATGGCAACAACACTCGGATCTTTTGCGTTTTTACGCCACCCATGGCGGGCATCCGTCATGATAGCGATTCCATCCTCATTGTCACTTTGACAGCCTACTTCTCCCCATAAAGCCATCTCAATACTTTCCTTGTATTCTTATTCAATTTTGGGGTGCATGTTCTGCAAACACTTATCTCGATTTTTTTTGGTGTATCATACCAATTTTGGCTCTTTTCACAAATCTGGTATAGTGAAAGGCAACATTCCACTGCAAGCAAAGCCATGCATCACCCTTCTGTTTACCAGATATTCATTATTTGGAAGGTAAGGTGAAGAGGACCATAACAGTAACACACTGTGACTTTTGTTAGAACTGCAGTTGAATCTTACTGCCGCAACATGGCCTTAAGTTTTTCGTTCACTTTTTTGCAGGAAAGACTGCCATCACAAACTTTGGTGTGATTTTCCACAACTTTTACCAAACGTCCAAAAAGAGATGCTTCAGCTGTCAGAAATATTTTCTGTTCAGTCTCTTTTTCTGGAACTTGGATATAGGTGTTAAAGTCCAATGTTTCATGGCGTACTTCATTTCCGCTTTCAGACTTTCATCAGTTGATGCTGAGACACAGACAGATATATCTACACCTGATGCCACATTGAATAATGCCAGTGAAAGCCATCAATATTATCAACCCTTTAGAATTCCACAAGACCAGAACTTTGATGAGTGTCCACACTGCTTTTGCAGGCCTTGTATCACTAATGAAGTGAACAAACAACTCTGGTGGGAAGATGAACATCATCCAGGACATATATGTAATAAAACTTTACGAAAAGAGGCATACAAAAAGTTCTGGACTATGATGTACCATCGAAATGTGTGGAGTCATCCTAATTATATTCAGAAAAAAAATGAGGGCACTTCAGAGAGATCCTAGATACAGGAACTTCATATACCATCGTAGAGATATCATGCCAAATTGTGTTTTAAAATGTGTCAGAGGCTGGTTTCCAAATGAAAAAATGTGCCGTACATGGGCCACCTTTGGGAGTAAATGTCAGCATTGTCCGCTGAGGCACTAAAAGGAGGTGCAAAACCATTAATTTTCCATTCAACTAAAACATGTCACCTCATAATTTAGTCTTGTTAACTGTTTAGAAAAATAATCAAAAAAACTTGTGTTTAATATAATTATCATTTTAGTATATTAATTCATGAAGGTCAAAATGACTCTGATTCAACCCTATGTGGGTTCAGGTTGGAGAGTGAAGTGCATGTGAGTCGAGGGGGAAACCTCCCGCCAAATGTCAATAAATCTTTCTCCAAATCTGCACACTTGTGAAAGAGGTTCCATGGAGGTATATTACAATTCCATGATGTTTGGCTGTAGAGTTTCTCTTAATTCTGAAAATTCAGTACATGTAACTGTTATCTTTATCCAGTTTATTCATTTAAATACTTTTTAATATTACATAAAATTTTAATCTAATTTATTGTTGTAAAGCAAGTTCCATTTTCCTTTTGATTTACCTCTGCCCAAGAAAATTTCCCTCCAAAATAAATGATGGCGGAAAACAGTATATGTATTCTGAACAAAGAAACTTTTCAATTTCAATAATTGGAATATAGATTGAAGAAGTGGTCAGTGATCTGTGTTAGTGCGATGCTGATAAGACAGAAAACAGCCGGGATGATGTATAGGAACATTATGTATCACAGCTAAGAAAGGAATATTGAGGATTTACCCCATTGATGCAGACCGGACAATGCTGTTCATTAACTCCTAGTGTTTTCTAGATTCGGATTTCCATTTAATAAACATTTTACAACAAAGTGCAAGACTTTGTGGGCATATTTGCCGTTCTATATAGACAGTGAGAATGTGACTTCCTAATCAGTTTAAAATACATCACAGTGCATGGAATATTGATGGGAGGAAACCTCAATTACAAATATTTCATTTCTAAAGAAAAAAAAACGCCTTGAAGATCCCTCATTGTACACTGATGTGATATATATTCGTGTTTCTAAAGTCTGTAAATACAATCAAAGTATATTAGATTAATTGATGCTCCAAGCATTGATAACTGATAAGGGAATTTAATACTAGGAGTGAAGCCACAGGGGAACAAACATGATCTTTCTCTTGTTGATGATCAGCAAAGTGATTAACAGCGATAAAACAATTACAGGGATTATTTTGTGTTATCAAGTTTTGAGGTAAGATACAGTATGCTGTCAGCCATTTATGTGCGTTTATAGCAATAAGCAATTCCGGTAGAAATGTAAACAGAATGCCAACATTCTCATGTGTCAATCAATCTCATGATATTTATATTTCTTGACCACTTCACAATTTTGAATGTGGATTTCTGAAGAAATAAGGCTTTAATAATTGATTTCTAAATGCCAAAAGATGCCTCTCAGTTGGATTTAGTTGGATTATGATTACGTTTGATACTTTGTTACTTCGCCATTTTATATCTGTAACAAAAATTATTTTATACTTTTAGTTGATTACAGTTTAAATTCAGAAATCCTCTCTGAAGTGAAAGGTGGCAAAGAAAAATGAATTTTCCTCCATTTTCCTGATTGGCTGCTATTTATACCCTACGCTCGGTCTTTAAACTGGCAACTCTCGGTAAACCACCACCGAAAATATAGGGGCGGGACTTAATCAAATGTCGCTGATAAGACTGAGTCATGCATTATTTTTAGAGAGTGCAGTGTTCTATTTTCACACACACAGAAGAGGAAAAGGTACAGATGTGTAACATTTGCAATTCCCGCACAGAAATGGCACAATCACTTTAGGTCTCAATTTACCCCTCCCTTTGCCAATACGAAAGTAAAGTTACCAGGTTTAACATATAAATATATTAAGAGAGTATTTAAATGAATTTAAATATTTTCAATATTGTTTATTTTGGTAATAATATATGAAAGTGGCCAATCTGCATTGATGAAGTGCCTTTTTACCGGATTCGAAACTGTCGCTGAGAAAAGTAGGAGAGGATAACTTCGTGGTGATCAATTTTGACTGGCTTGCCGTCTGATATCGCATATATACGATAAACAGACAGGTGACTTGACTGTTGCGCCATCTGTAGAGATTTTTCTACATTAAACATGGGCAATAATAGGCTAATGAGTCAACAGCGCAAGGTGGTGCTGAAACAAAAATCGGGTCATGCACAGATTAGATTGCAAGTCGGACTGGCGATTTAAACGATTTATGTCAGTATTTTCTCAGTGTAAATTGGATAGTTCAATCCCAATAAACAAAAGCTCATATATGTAGTTTCAGTCACTCGATCTTAAATTACTGGTATGGTTTGTGAAATGTTTATGGTCTTGCGGCATTTCATTTAGCACAGTAGAATCGTATGTACCTATACCCGACCAATGTCAGGATTGACACAGTCATGCAGCACGTTAAAGTATTATGCAGTTACACTAGGCATCTATGCCTGATAAATTCAACTTTTTCCATAACCTGCTGGTAGCACAAAGATTGTGACGTGTCATTAAGTGCACCTTTAATGCTTTTTCCTTGCAACAGTTTCAAATAAGTAAAGAGTTAATGTTCTATCTAGGTTGAATTTTGATAGTGCAATTTCAAATGTTTTGGCTTTCCCCGTGCACTTGTTATCTACGTCAGTGTTTGTTTATAACAGCCATTGAACCACAGTCGGTAGAGGGCTCTTTACATCACTGGTCACCTGTCTGTTTGTCGTATGCGATATCAGACGGCAAAGAACCTTGATACCTGTCAATATACCTGTGAATTTTTTTTTTTATTTCAAATCAGGAGTGGTTAAAAATTGGGTCATTTTCGTCGTTTTCGTTGGAAAATTTGACCTCAGGTTGACAGGTGCTGGGTGTATCTCAGGCCCTTTCGGGTAGCAGCAGATGTTATCATGCACCCTTAAAATCTTTTCATGTGTCTACTTTTTAGAAGCATGTCAATTTTTTGCGAAATTCGTTGCCTATGGCAACAAAATTTGAAAAAATTAAAAATGGCCTATCCGGGATGAATTTTTCCCATTTCGGGTAGTTTAGACCTTATGAACTAAACAGGAGAAAGGACGTAATAAATTAAGTCACTCAATATAGTTATATATTAGAAGCAGTCACATGGGAGTCCTCTTGGGATTGATGATTTATGAGATTGATTACTGTTCTCCATGTATTTTGTAATGTTACTGGTGTTGTAATTTGTGAAAATCCATGAGGAAAATATTTTTGTTTTAAAAGTCATGTGTCTTGGTTTTCTGACAGGAATTCCAGTTTGACGTCTTGGGTTAAGCAGCATCTTCTAGATATCTTAATTGAAGTTTGAAAGGCCGATCTACATTTCATTCCAGTCTACAGAGTGCCCAAATTTATTCTCCAGTTGATAGATGCTTTTCCAAAGACATTCTTTTGTCATGGATTGCAAAAGAAAATTTGTTAACAGAATTCAACATAACTGAGTGTCTGAAACAAAATCGAAATTCCTTTGCTTTCTTGTAGACAGTGAGGTTCTTCAAAAATTTATCAAAAATGTTTTCAGCTTACATTTCAGTAAATCAATATATGGAAGGCTCAATATGAACTTAAATCTTCTCGACTTGTCTGCATCTAGCATTTTCAAAACAAAAGGTGTTGGTCTCCTTGATAGTGTTTGAACTAAATCAAAATGCTTTTTCTTAGTTTGGTGATACTCCCTTGGCAATTCTTTCATGCACCAAAATACAGAATTATTCGCCTGTCATGTGGCGTGGTATTTGATTGGACCAGTCCGGTTATCACTTTCAAAAGCTCTGCGTGGCCTATCTCCAAGTGTACATCCAGGACTTTGTCAATATCTCCATCCAAACGGTACTGCGATCAGAAAATTCGGTTTTGTTAATGTACCAATTGTGCGACAAAAAATGTATGGTGACAGGCGCTTTGATGCCTCATCAGCAAGTCTGTGGAACAGTCTTCCAAAACACCTTCGGGTTTGAAACATCAAATCTGTGTTTTAAAAAGAAATTTAAAGACCTACTTTTTCAAAAGTGCTTTTAACCTATGAACACTGTGCTGAATTTTGACTCTTATATAATTATGAAACTAACATTTTATTATCATAATGTGATTGACTACACCAAAAATTGCTTTCTTGGTGGTTAACTGTCATTGTCATGATCGTGCGTGTTTTACATATATTCTTAAATAATTTTGGACTTTTATGTAAAGCGCCTTAGAGTAATTCTTTAAGTTATATAGGGCGGCTATATAAATGTGCATAATAATAATAATAACGTACTTGTAAACTCTTTCTAACCCGATCAACTCATGTCTTGTGATGAGGGAATCATCCATTCTTAACTAACACAGTTTGGATTCTTAGTAACTTTGTGTTTCTGTATCGCAGACACCACATCAGAAAAACGGGCTATTTTCCTCTAACAAATACACTCGTGTTTTCTTCTGCTGTTTCAACTGTGGCTGCAAGTGGCTGCTATTTCTTCCAAAGAGTGCCTCCTCAATAGATGTTTTTTGCCTTTGCATCTACAGACATTGCTGTATTCCTCCTGAGAGGTTTTTAAGAATATTTTTCTGCCAATTCACCAAAATTCGCTGAGCACAAAACTTTTGGTATTGGGTTCGGGCGTATTTCCACATGAGACTAATTATTCTTGACTGAGTCCCGGATATTTGCTAAAAACTTGCCATTGTTGAATGTGGCGATTGACACCCACATTAATCCATGTGGGGATTCTCAAAGTACATTTCAAAGTTCCTTGACAAACAGCTGTAGCATGTTGTCAAATGTGAAAGTATTTGGTTTCTGCATTTGTCACAAATGAGATTGAACCAAATCAAATCAGTTTTGAAATTGTATGATTGTGCATAATCAAACATTTTTTTTGTTTGTACACTGTCTTGGTTGATGTACGATATGGAGATGGTTCAGGTCTCTCCTCATCCTCTTCATCTGCATTGTTTTCACCTGTTGCAATACATGACGAAATGAAGTAATCCATGCTCTCTGTGAAGTAATTCAAATGATGACACTTTGTTTATAATTTCCCTCCCAGATATGATTTGATGGAGTCCATTTTGTTCAGCAATGGTATGTTTGTCATTTTCGTCTTGTAATAGAATCTATGCTCCGCTCTTTTGAGTTCAGTTTCGTTTTTCTTTTTTTTTTTTATTCTTTCTTCTGTTTGTCTGGGTCATCAGATGGATCATTTTCTTCTTTGGGGTTGTAATAGGTTGTCTTATTCTCTCGCATGATTTTCACTAAGTAAGGGTGTATTTTCGTTTATGTGTTACTTGAAAAACAATCAAAAATGATCACATAAAGTTTAGGCATCAATTTCCTGTGCAGGCTATCTAAATCTGATTGCATTAATAGTATCACTGACAATTTAATTCGAAAATGAAATGAAAAAGGACTGTGGGAATGCAGTATCAGCAAAAGTGTCTTGTGTGCTGTATAAAATTCATAGGTCACACTTTGTGGTGATTTCCCGCATTCTTGAAAGAGGAGGAAAATGGCGACAACGAAACTAAACAAGAAGTTACCTTGGAGTTAACAGAGGAAGCAACCGGTCTGCTACTTGAAGCATTGTTTGCTTTAAGTAATTGGGATTAATTGTTGTTTCTGAAAAAATTAATTCCTGTCTTCCCACTGAATAGAATCCGGACGTCTGAAATAGCAATGTACAAGTAGTATCGGAAATGGAAACGTGTGCGCTTTGTTGGCCAGACACTCACTGAGGTAACAAGAGGACAGTGGACAGTAGTGATGGACATGGGTGATGGGGGATGGACATAGCACGAGGCAGGAACTTGGAGAAGGACGAGTGCAATTTTGTCTGTGTAAATCCATGCATTACACAAAATAGACAGGCCTGGTTTGGATGTGGCCAAAGAATGCCAGACCTGCAAATATTTAATTAGAAAGGAGAAATACAAAAAAATGTTGGAAAACTACGTGGAACTAGAGGCACATGGCAGCATCAATAATACCTCCAACGAAAACGTAAGCCTTATGCAAGGCATAATGACGCGGGATGTTTGTGGACTTCGTGAAATGCATGCCTTCTTGTGTCCTTGACTTTGTACAGTCCCTCTCTATCCGAATCCGAATGGACGTTCCCCTCAGCAGTTATATGGGACCAACTGAAATTAATTAAATACGATATCAAAAATAATTATAAGTGCTTAACAATAAATTTAGTGCACTGCATCCACTCTGAGAAAATTGAGACTTGTTGTATTCCTGATGTTGTTATCATATAGCCCAGCTGGATATAAAATCTAATGAATATTTCATTTTGTCAGGAAGTGATTTATGTTTAATAATAATTGGAAAGGACTTTTAGCTCGATTTAATGATCAAAGTAAGTTTGACCATTATTGTCACTTTGCATTGCTAGCATGTTTCTTGTACATATAGTATTATATATTTTCAATTCCCAGTTTTAGAGCGTATTCTAAACTGTCAAATAGCATTAAGTAATTCTTAAAAGAAAAAAAAATCTTGGGTTTTCACTATTAGTACAGTATATGAAAATGCTATGCTAAAACAAAGGTGAAATTTAAGTCAAGGGGAATTTTCAATTTCTATTTACCTTGTACAGATGAACTTTGACAGTCAATCAAATCTGAATTGAATTCGTTTCAGAGTTAATGCTGTTAAGGCATTAACTCATGAGATCGGACAAATTTCTAGCATTACACTTTTTTTTTTAAACAATGCCCTTAACTTGGAAAGCCAAGGATCCACAATACATATTAAAAATAGTAAATTAAATAACTATGTTTAGTGGCAAATATTCGAGATAGAGAGTCCAATGTTACTATTTTTAGTTATTTCATGCCTAAGCGTTGAATTAATAACAAATTACAGACGAGAGACCAGAGACAAATTGATACAGATATTTGTCCTAATAATGAAGAAAAAACAAATTGTATGTGTTTGGCGAAATTTGTCTATGGCCTTTAATCAAAAACCCCCAATCACTGCCAAAAAAAAATAAAAAATAAAACCATAAAAAAAAAATAAAAAAAAAAAAAAAAAAAAAAAAAAAAAAAACACAACAAAAAACGATACTGAACAGAGATATTTCACCAGATGACAGATGTGTGCACAGATGGACAGATGTATGAATACATGCTGCATCAGATAATAAATTGCTACCATCGTAAAAGATCTATAGATGCATGCGCCGAGCAAACACTTTGGCAGCATAAGATGCAATATAACAGATGTGTCACAGATGGACAGATATGTTGTCACAGATGGACAGATATGATACATGTGGATCAGATAATAAATGCTACAATGTATATAAAAGATATAGATCATGCGCCGAGCGCAAAACACTTTGGCAGCATAAGATGTAAAATACAAATTATGAAAAAAAATAACTATCTTACCCGATCAGCTGGAAAAACAGTACACACCGGTAGACAATATTTAATACAAAATTATGCAACACGCCATTAAAGTCCAAAAAGTCCGAATCACTGGCCCGAGAATCGGATTCACTGGTCCCATTAACGCCTTTCAATTGTGAATGTCGCGTTCGAGTAAGTTCCCTGGTACCCATAGACATGAACACACACCATCATTCCATGGCCATGAGCTGTAAAAGAGAAAAAAAACAAGCGAAACAAAAAGAATCTAACAGCTAGTTGCTGCCAAATTATGGGAGGGAGGAGGGTAATCCATTTTTCCGTGTAATCAAGATTGGATGCTGGAGGCAGAAGGGAAGTTGATGACGCGCATGCTCGAAGCGACAAGAAAGGGGGAATTATGTAGGTTTGTTTTTGATAAGAAGGGGGGTGTATGAATAACTTTCGAGTTTCTTCTTTACCTGATGCAGAAAATACACATGGTGTTTCCATAATGATAAACCGGCCATTTTTCATGACCTAAAGCGTTGAAATTAAATAACAAATTACAGACGCAGAGACAGAAGACAAAATTGATACAAGCATTTGTCTCAATGATGAAGACAAAAAAAAATTGTATGTGGTTTGGCGAAATTTGTCATGGCCCTATTTAAATCAAAATGCAATGATACAGATACTGACAGAGATATGTGTCACAGATGGACAGAATATGTGTCAACAATGGACAAGATATGATACATTGATCAATATGATAATAAATTGCTACATGTATAAAGATATATGATCATG
>CAJDSM010076787.1:1170-14896 GCA_903981925.1 Ostrea lurida
TTTCCAAAATAAAATTGTTCTTTATTGTTGTTTAATCAAATTTCTAGTTTCTGCAAATTATGAGTTTTGGGTCAAAATTAATGAATATTTTATAGGCGATTGAAATTTTGACTTATCAACAAAAAAAGGCGAAGTTAACATTGCATGTTCAACGTAATCATAATCCCAAAAAAACATATACAAAAATCGAGTGTAGGCAACACGCGACCTCCGACAAAGCGAAGGTAGGATCAGGTGCCATGGAGGAGAAGCATCCTCTGCTGACCGTTTCACACCCGCCGTGAGCCCTTAGTCGAAAATAAAGGTAAACGGGATTACGTAGTCAAATTCGTAGATAGGGAAAATGACAGTTCTAACAAAGGTATGAAAACAATCAGTCAACATATTACTAGTATATTTGTAATCGCAAACAGGTCATTATACGACCCGATAGGTAGAAATTGGGCGAAATGATGACTTTAAACGAGATTTCGTATAACCCTGCCAGCATCAACTTGTTAGTAGTTGGCCTCGCTTTGTTAAAAAGCCGGCATACGCATAGCATGCTCTTGCGTATCGAAATCAACTGGAGATTAACACACCATAACAGGTGATAGTGGTATATACTACATAGAAAAGGAAAGTTGACGATTTGCAAAGTCAAAGCATCACGCTTATCATATATGTGTTGTCAGTCTGCCAATTAGAGTCATGAAAGTCAAATATTCCAAATATGAAGCGATATGTCAGATTCGTTGGTGTCTTTATGTTCGAGTTCTTCGGGATATATCAAAATGAACATAATGTGAAATGATGATTGTTATATTGATAGCACATCATCTATTACCTATATGTAAGGTTGAAAGGACACGGCAAGTTTTTTGTTTTTATCCGCGTAACAGTTCTGTACAAATTCTGCTTATATGAATACAAAAATAGTCTGCCAATAAGGGGCACAATTAGTGCCCAAGGAATACCTGACGGGGATGTTGGAAGACCTGGTCTCCAAAGACTCATAAATAGTATCTATAAGAAGAAACCCAAGGCATAGCTCTTAATTATCTACTTCAGAGTACTGTGTGGGCAATCAGAGTTTTTCTACAAAAATATGTGTCTTGTTTCCCAACGACTAGAATTGTATTTCGGGGCCGTTTTGGTTTAAAAAAGCAATATTATAATCTGAAAAAGCCTCTAGATGTAATTTATCGGAGGAATCGGTGTGTAAAGCTGTGAAATCATACGTTTGAATGCATCAATTTTGAAAATTCTTGGATTTTAGGTTAATCCAAAAAGCCTTAGAGTTTTTTAAGATGTCCACATCTGATTGACACCACTTCTGGAATATGTAGTGGAAACAGTATCGTCTTGAAGAGATTCTTTGAGAAGCTGTTAGTAGTTTAGTCAAGTAGAAAAAGAGGCTTGGTGAGACACTGTACTGGAAGCCCAGCGATGTATCTTGTTTGTAAGGGTTTTTATGCAATTTCGGAATCCAATAAAGGTAGGTAATTCAAATTGATCCTGATTCTGGGCAATATTTGAAAGTGTTTAAAACAGAAAGGTGATTTTTGAAAATTTTCACTTTGTGAATTGCTTAGAGTGTAGTAGGATTCCCAGATGGTTGAAGTAACCCTAGTTCATTTTAAGACAATTATAATAGTAACTTTTACAAACAAGACAGTTGTTACTAGCTTTATCAGCTGGAACCAGTACAAATTTCATGTAGTCTATGTAACTCCATTCACCACTTCTGGATATATCAAATTACATTAATTGTGAAAATTAGATTGTTAATTGATAGCACATCATCTATATACTATATGTAAGGTGAAGGACACGGGCAAGTTTTTTGGTTATCCCGTAACCTTTATGAAGCAGTATTTCCATGAAATACTTGCAGATGTGTTTTAGTATTTCTTCACTGAATTTTCGATAAGCAAGTTAGGTCTTTCATACAAGTTGATGTTAATGGAGTTTTAGCTACGGTTCTGTTAGAATGATCTATTTGCTAATTCAAACCTGACATTAGGTCGAATGTGCTGTTTCATTACCAAATTATAGGCAATCCTACATAGTTATTTGGACTATGGATTTTGCAAGTTTATCTGATCAAGATTGGGTCAACAGGAAATGTTCAAGCACAATAGTTCGTATTAGGCCTAATTGCAATTTGTCTTCAATAGTTATATAGAATTGATCAGTTCATTTTCGTCACTTTTCATTCGTATTGGGAATTTTGGCAGTATGGTTGTTACCCCTTGGCTGTTCCTGCCATCGGAAATATGTATATTTCATTGAATAAAACACTCAAACAAATAACTGCTCAAAATTAGTCCTTTTAAAAAAAGAAACTATTTTATGATTGTGAGAAGTGTTGCTTAGTATAAATAAATTCCATAGATAAAAACTTAATCACTTGAGACTTGTCAGTAAAACACTACGTCGAGTATCCAATCAGAACTTTTCCCTTTCCTCGTATTTCCTTCTAGGAACGATTGGCAACAGTAAGTAAATACAGTAATTATTTCTTCACATAGAACTTAAATCGTACAAGAATGTTGTGTTGACCGTGATCAAAAGTCGATCTTCTAGATGGAAAATTGCTTTTTGGTAATAATCCCATTTTCCCAATTTTTAAATTGGTCAGGTACGATTTCCTTTTGATCAAAAATTGAAATGCTTCCCATTTTCAATCCGTGATAAAGATATTCTGACTTCTGTCAATACGCAATGGATCCCGAAAAATGATCGATTTCCTTGATAACACTTCCACGATTATTGATGACTAAAAAACAAACTGATTTCCATTGTCAGGACACAACGTATGTGTCGTCTGGAAGATGGACATGCAAATTTAGGCGCACATGGTTGATGCGCTTTGCTATCCCATTTCTTGAAACAAACTCGGGATATAGCGCCATCTTTTTCGAAATAATTCCTTTTTTGCTTATCCATCTTAATTACGGGATTTGGTGAAGATGCAACTCGGATCTACCCCATCCTCTTTTCTTAACTCTCCCAAACTTTGTTAAACCACTCTCATACATGAATCAGTAGACTGCAGCTTGCCCTGTTTGAAGCTACTTGCACAACATTGACCATGGATCTTTAAAATTGACAGTTACGTACCGAAATTTAAGTAGCTTTATCTTTTCATTCTTCTTGCAACAACTGCATATTCCTTCGTCTATCACGCAACACTCAAATAACAGGTCGGAATTTATTTCGTTGTTTTCTTCAAATTCAAAACTTCAAGAAGTCTACATTATATTTAGGATCGAGTTTACAGTAGATTCATTAAGACTTGGCATACTCAGTGAAGTGATCTTGAAAAATTGGAGGCACAATTCTTTTTTCTGTTCGCTTTAGTTATTATCTTTTTCGTCGGCACTTCCTCTTTACAATATGTAGAGTCTGTGATCTTTGCGATGTGATGTATTACTGAAGGTCATTCATTTTACCTTGAAGATCCGGGATTCTACATAGGGAACAATTTCTTTCGTGGTTTATCCCCATTGTTCAGCTTCGAAACCTTTCAAAACATTTCATCGAGAAAAGATTATGACATCAACGTCGTTGCCCTTCTTAGCATTTTTCTGAAAACATTATCGATTCTTTGATGTCTTACATTTCTTTTGAAAGATTTTCCAACGCACTTTGTAAGATTCCTTCCTGACGCCATCGTGCTTCGAAGCTTTTTCCATTCTATCTGTTGTCAGTTACAACGTGTTAATGGCCTCTTTGCATGTCTTCTATCCCTTTCGGACTATTGACTCTTCTTTCAGTCAATGTGTCCATGCGCATAGTTATGTCTGAATTATTCTGTTCTAAAACGCACCCTTTTTCTCAGTACATTCGTCAGACCTGATATTTTGCGCTCTTTTTCCTTCTAAGCATCGAGATTGTTTTGATTTCATGCTTCTGGGATCGCAGATAACACAATCGCGACAAATAAGGCTATTGTTGCACTGATTGCAGAAGTAACGTAACTTTCGCAGCTTGTGGAACAGTATCTTCTGTAAAGCTGTATTTCATTGTCATATTGCCTTCCTAATTTCACTCAATGATAACAACTTAGATTATCGTTTGAGCGGGTTAAAGGCTATCCTCGACGTCTGCATCGTCACAAATAACATCTAAGACGTCAAACACGGAAACTGCTGATCATTATCTTTCCTCATTAGTGCAAAATGAACATAATGTTCGATGAAGTGGAAGCTTTGTTATCATTTCAATCATATTTGCAAGACGAAATTGTCTTTTCAAAACTTCTAGATCCCAAACGAATGCTCCCTGCATAGAGGACAATGATTTATGGCCCTTTGAGTAGTTCATTTGAATGAAATGGAGGATGCATTCTTATGCAAAAGGATGCAGACAGGGCAGTGTTCTTTGGGCTCTGTGAACAGTTCGTAGCATATTGTGCACGTGAGAAATCGTCGTTTAATGTAGTAGAAAGGAATCATTTCAGTTCTATAAATAAAAATTAAATCAAATTTTAATTTAAATTGGTAAAGTATTTTTTTTTATTAAAAAGAGATATAACTACACACCACTTCGAGATACATGTATCATACACTTTTTTTGACATTTTTTGTTTAGAATCTTGCATGAAAAGAAGCAGAAAAAATAACGTCAAGCCCAGGTATTCATTTGAACATTGAATGGACCTCTATTAGTGTGAACATATGCTGGTACATGTAATGTTACTACGATTAAATTGTCCAAAAAAATATCGTGTAAATTATAGGTCGGATAAACACCTTGAAAGAAACACGATAAGAATTGTTATACCCCTACTAAACCGTTCCTACATATTCCGTATGAAAAAGTCCAACATTATGACTTGTTAGGACCGGGCTGGGGAACGGATAAGAATCAACTGTTGCCGCTGATGTCATATTGGAGCAAATTTTGAGTTATCTTTGCCTTATTCGCAAAACCGGCTGATTCTGTAACCGCCAGTTAGATGTAATTAGCGAGGTATCCGAGTAATGTATTTCGCGTCGTTGGATGAACAGAAGATACCGGATGCCGTTTTTTCGCTGCGACGAAATGAGATGAAATCCAAGTGAAACAAAACAGTTGTTGAGAGATCTCAAAGAAACAGTCGATCTGTTGACAAGAGTGAAGCTGTTGCTTCGGCCTACGCCTTGGGCAACAAATTGGGCACCCGCTCCAACAGATTATTGTTCCCTCTCCCACAGTTAACAACTGTATACTGTTAAACAGTCTGTTTGATTAAATCGTTAATAAATGTACGTACGTCGACGTTATCCATACCTTAAGACATAGACCACGTTTTGAGCAAATTCATATTTGCATTTTTGATGTTTGAAATGGCATTAATCAATTATTTGTTAGTGGTCTGTGGAGTTACAAGTAGATACAGCGCTCACAAATCGCGCTATGTAAACAAGGCTTGAGCCTTGTTATCTATACAAAAAGATTTGCTTCGTTAAGACGTAGAAATATCACGTTAAAACAATATGATTATGAAAAAACACTAGACACTGTTCAATGTGTTAGAAAGAATTCTTAATTGAAAAAAATCGGCTTAAATGGAACGTTAGTTAGCATTATTTGGATATATGAAGAAAATCATGGCTCGCCATGTTTACATAACAGAGAATTGTAATGCCGTATCCACTTGTAAATCAACAAATGAAGTTCAATGTTTGCTTTACCATTAGAAATACCTTAGTTAAGCATTGTAAACATTAGAATAACAATCTAAAATTTTAAAATTTTTAGTTTCAAACGTGTCCATGCCCTTTAATAAGACAAATGATATTCTAATGAGATATTTGAACTTAATATAATATCTTTACATCCTGTGTTCCATTGCAGTTTCAAGAGACAAACGCAAGCTTCTATTGTTTGCACAAATTTAAATGATCGATTAAAAATACCTAATCCCTGGACCCGGCCAATTAGTGTGCAAGTATATTTCGTCTCATTCAAGGAAAAAGTTCAAATCAAAGAAACATACTAGTGATTGCGCAACCCAGACTGGGCACGTTTCGTTGTAGATTCAGGAGTAAATTCATGTCTTATACGCTTAATGATTTGAAATTCCTCTCTCAATCAATAAATGTACAAAAATATTGATTGTTTACAAAGACGAGCACCGCATGCAGAACTTTACTCAATACGTTTAAATCTATTCTAATGATCAAATTTGTATAAATTGATCGAATATTTGATCGAAATTTATACCTGTATTTGATGACATGTTAACCTGATATGCAATATGTGAAAGGCATGGCTACAATATATAATTATGATATGAACATTAACTCGATGTAAACATAGAAAACGACAACCTACATCACAGTATAATTTTTGATATATGTCTGGACAGAAGTAAATCGAGCATAAAAGTAACAATTTCTACAATACAAGTATACACACTACTTACCTCACCACCCTTATCTCATTGAAGGAAGACATCTGGTCAAACGAATGTATTCTGAAAATATAACAACCAGCACTTATCTGACTCCACCATCTAATGCACATCAGGAGTTAAACAAATGGCTTTTGTCAGACATTTAATCTTATGAAGTCATTGTCACGGCCCATCTCATTACCTTAAAAAAAACCATGGGGTAAACAAACTACTGTTTAAAGGGATAGTGTCACCCATTGGTCGAAAAAAATAATGAATCAAATGAGCCTATATGACTCATACAAGTGATTTCTGTCAAGAATACATATGTATTTATCAGATTTATGCCAAAAGCTAAAACGTTTATGATCTCTAAAACATCCATATTTGGGCTCCTGGACAAAAATTCCAGTTACTAATCAAGGTTGATTCCTATTTAAGTTTTACAGGAACACAAAGTCATCTAAGTTGCAAAATATTTCATATATCTGTTTATTATATCGAAAGGCAATAAGATGATTTAGGTGTGGCGGAGGATTTTTCCCACCAATGAGCGATACTATCCCTTATAACCAATGTGTATAATATTTAAAAAGAATTGAGTTAACCATTAACAGTTTAAATTTGTTCACCCTTGAATACCGACAATTGGGAGACACCGACTAACCTATAATGTTAAGACGGATACAATATTTAGTGCGAGTTGTACAACTAATGTGAGTTCTTATTACATTAACTTAAATCCAAAATATCATTCAAACACCATGATGTTTTCTGAGCCTCGACTAGTTTGAGTTAAAAAGTTTATTCTCCATCATAAATGCATATTTGTCAAGTCAAGTAAGGATGTAGAGGAACAGCCTGTATAGAGGTGGGGGTGGGGTTTGGGGAGTTGTTGGGGTGTGGTGTGTGGTTTGGTGTGTGGGTGTGTGGTGTGGTTGGTGGGTGGTGGCGGGTGGGTGTGTTGTGGGGTGTGGTGTGGTTTGGGGGTGTTTGTGTATGTAGTGTGTGACACTAGTCCCATTATATAAGGGGTGTTCGGATTTAGGCTATAATTGTGTGGTGTGTGAGTGGGGACGGTGGTGGTGGTTAGGTTTTATGGGGTGGGTGTGGTGGATGAGAGTGATGGTGTGTGTTGGTGATGATGTGGTATGGGGGGTGGTGGTGGGGGTGGTGGTGTGGAGGTTGTGTGAGTGATGGGGGTGTGGTTGTGTGGGTGAGTGATTGTGTATTCTATCTGATGGGTGTGTATGTGAGTGTGAGTGAGAGGTAGAGACACGTGTGCTAAGGCCGGGGAGGAGGGGGGGAGCGTGGAGGGGGGTGGGGGTGGGTGGGTGGTGGGGGGGCGGGTGTAGGCGGCTGGTGGCGGAGGTGGGGTGGGGGGGGGGGTGGGAGGGGGGGGGGACGGAGGAGTGGGAGGGGGGGGTGGGGGTGCGGCGGGCCTGGTGGGGAGGTGATGGTGCGAGGGGTGGGTGTGGGGGAGGGAGTGGGAAATGGTGGTAGAGTGCGAGTGTCGGTGGTGGTCAAAAGGAATGTTAGACAGTCGGCAGTGTCTTGGGCCTCTAGTGAACAGTTCGGTAGCATATGTGCAGTGAGAAATCGATTTTTAATGTAGTAAGGAAAGAGGATCATTTCATTTCTATGAAATTTAAATTAAATTCATAATAATTTGTTAATTGAATTTCTGTGTTGAGTGGTCCAATTATCTTTGTGATATATTTTTATCAGACTGAGAGAAGGTATACAATTATATTACACTCCACGGGCCACACCGACAGTGTCCGTAGAATGAGGTCGGAAGGTTAATCTTACTTCGACTAGGTTTTTTTCGATAGTCAGACATTTAATTAGCATTCAGATTATATATAATATAAGCTCTCTAGCTCAATATGTAGAGAGACAGAAATGATAGACTAATCACTCTAAGGAGCTCATGAGTATTACCTTTGAATGACATATTATACTACTGTTGATTTCGCAGTTCCTTTCATATGGGCCAATACGTGAGTGATAGGCACAGCTAGATAAAGCTATGAATGGTATGGTATCACGATTTACTTAACAATTTGAGATTTCTTTAATATAAATCTCTTTAGTTACGTCGGTTGATAAAGTCGTACTCCATGTGGCGTGGTAGCGAGAGGAATTTGGCTTTGCGCTCCTAGTGAAAGATCATCGGTTTCCGTAAATATATAAGGAAGCATTATAAGCTAGAGTTAACTTCTATTAGTCATCACTGCCCGCACTAAACAGGGTCCTTACACAAAAAGTTGCCTTTACGGGCCTGCGGCAAACAGGTAACGAGCATGTCATTCTCTGGTTCAAATTCATGACTGCGGGTCCGGGGGATGCGGGCAAGCATATAATGTGGTCACTTTGAGGACGCAGGAGTTCCAGTGCTCACTGACAGCAGTGATCCACTACAACCATTGCAAGGTCAAGGGACAAATGTTCATGCAAAACCAGGAGGTCAAGGACATTATGACACTTGAATATAGAATATATCCTCTATCTAACTCTCCAGATCACCAGAACACAGCATAGTATGGTAATTGCTCTGATAGTGTACTGTTAATATGTATAATGGAAATGAATATAGTATTCATACGATTTACTTTCAGGCCGACTTGTTTAAGTCCATTACCTATGACAGCGGATGATGATGGATATAAGCACGCGTGTTGAGTGTGACGCGCTATATTTTGATTATATCTGCGTGTCATTTTTGACTGCTTTTAAATGGCTATGAAACCGGTACTATTTTCTAGTTATTGGGTTTATATCACTTGTACAGCAATAGTACTGGAAATCCCTCAAAGAGATATATGATAGAAGTCAGTATAGTTGAGATGATAGACGAAGTAGAGGATACGGCAAACTCACAAGAGATCTTCGCTAGATGGAGAGATAAGACAAGATCGGAGCTTGTCTATGTATGATAGCGCAAAAAAAGTTTTAGGCTTGTCAATTAGGAGAAAGTATCATTGTTTAAGAACAATTTTGAGATGTGGTAAACATCATAAGACACTGTTCATATTGTAGGTTTTCATCATGAGTTTTGTGAGAATTGAAAAAGAAGCGCAGAATACATGGACTTTAAGAAATAGGAGCGAGTGTGTTAGATGAGAGAGTAGAATATCTCAGAGATAGTATAGATGAAGGAGAGCAAGAGAAAATTTTGCTCATTGTTCAAGCCTGTGGTTATATACTAATTACAGAGTCAAATATAGATAGATATGTAAATGGGTATTTCTTACTAGAGTGATATTATATATTCGCACTACGAACATATGATATAAAGTGGCGTGCGATATTGCATTATAACTATGTCTACAAATGAGTACCACACTCGATAAAGTACAAAGCGTTCTCTGCTCACAATCAACACTATAAATTTAGCTAAACATCTTAATATAAAGATATTACTTGTATTATAGAACACACTCGTGTGCTGCCCAAATACCCTTTTAATAAACAAATTTTTCAATTCTTAACGAGATTGTTTAATAGTTAAATATCTAATATCATATCATACATTGTAGTTTCCAGTTGCAGTTCAAGAGATAGCACAATGATTCTCTTATATTTCGTTTTGCTTCTACAATTTTATAAATATTCTTAACACCCTGTTTACCCTCAGTTTGTGGTGTAGGCTGAGACTTAATGAAAATTTGAAATAGTAAAAAAGTCACGTGCATTCTCCCAAGTGATCTGGCACGGATTTACTCAAGTAGTTAGTGATTGTTTACAGCAGAAATTAGAATACTTTTATACAAGCTCGCGGGTTGTATATAGTTTTTTTTATTTATTGCTCTCTCTTTTTAATTTTAATATGCAAACTATCGTTTGTAGAGTTCGCTAACAAATGTTGCGACATCGGCTCACTTCTGTACGTCGACCACATAGCTTCCGATGGGATTTATAGTGCTCAAAACTCAGTGGTGGTGATTTAAGAAACTATTCGAACAGCTCGATACAGTGTGAATTTGTAGTTTATTCAATATTGCTGCCGATAAACCAATGCATGTGAGAAATACCTAAGGATTAGGTTAGTCGGACACGTATTTTTCGTTAAAAGATAACCCCTCTCCCCACCTACTATTCAGACACTGTAATTACCTCCAAAAATTCTATAAAAAACTACTCAGCATTTTCATATACATTAAACGCTAGTCACCTTAAAGACCTATTTTGGAACTCGAACCCATTGTAGGTCTGATGTAGGGTTCTAGATGATCTTCGTTGTGTAAAAATGTGCTGTTTTCCTATAAAATTATTTTGCTAAAACAGATGACTTATTAATATCAACTCATGAGAGTATATCTATTGTAAGTGATAGTGCCACATAAGTGTATATAAAGATTTCGGCTCGCGAGATAATAATAGCGATAGAGAAATCTCGGACACTTAACACAGAATAAGTTTGGGAACAGCTTCAGTGACCCGAAAAGGACCTACATTTACAAACTTCACGAGTGTATACCAAAACCGACATTCTTCGATAAAAAAGGATATTCAAAAGCAGAGGTGGCGATGATACATAGCGATACAAAAGCTACTGTAAATGGAGATGTAAATCATCATTGTATAACAATGCGTTGAAAGTAGTACCTGATGCTCGGTTAGGCGTGATATTTCTAGCTGACCTTTAAGATCATGAATGTGTGTTGCGTATTTATACGGAGAAGGTGGACGCTTAGTGAATGGAACTGCGGAGAACAAAGCCTGGGAAGTTCACCCCTCGCTTCTGTTAAATCTGGAAATAAATACCAGTATCAGATAGTATGTGAGACGCTGTAATCCTATATTTACCTATCATTAAGCAAAATTTTTGGGAATAAGACATGGTTTTTAACACTTTATAGCGTGAAGTATTTATGACAAACAACGGACCCACTGAGGATTGCGAACAAACACAAACCTAGTTTAACAGTGTAGTGTGGAACAATTTCGGACAAAGTCGAGAGTCTCAGAAAACCACAGAGAACCCCATTCTCGGTGTGGAGACTGACTTTACATCAACATATCGATTCATAAAAATGGGACTTGATGTAAACATTATGGAAAAGGTTCATAAACGTTACAGGTGTGGTGTTATATATCGATCTATAAACGACCAAAGCGAGTACTCTCCGATTACTGAGTTCGAATCATGATACAACTTTATTCCACGAAAACTTTGGTGACGGCTTTTTGGTATATGGTGAAAATACTTTCAAAATGGTTTACACTCTTTTCTACATCAGGGGGGCGCTGATAAGGCTCTCTATTAATTCCCAAACCCCAATACGTTGTGCAAGATTGGAAAGGAGCTCCATTCCTCGCGTAAGAGAGAAGATGTACTCCCAAATCGGACGTCCCGAGGCGGGATCAGGGGCTCAAACACCTACCTAATACTATGGGTTTCTCTCTCTGGTTGTGTTTATTCTTTTCGTGTAAGATGAGACATACTTACCTAAGAATGGGATTTTGGAAAGGCAGTTCGTGACGTCCGAAATTAATATCATGCAAGAAATGATACTCCGAAACCGCCCTAGAGATCTCATTCTGGAAACAAGCTCTCGTGGACTCATTCGTATAGAGAAGAAGTACAAACAAAGAATTACAAGACGATCTTTGTGTAAATTCATTGAATCAGGATTGGATGCAAAAAAAATAAAACAACTCAAACTATACAATTTGAGCTGGGAAGAACACACCAATGTATGTTAATAGGACTTCTCAGAACAATTATGGAAAATGCTAAGACAAATGTTGCTGATACACAGATGTATGCGGGTGGGAAAGTGTGTCTTAGAAAATAGGTAAAGATTGTTGCTTTAACATATCTGGGTGGATGTTCAAACTACTAGTGGATAATGCTCCTCGCCCGTTGTCTCATCACACGGATGCTATCATGGACTCAAGAAATGTTTCAGTCAGATAACTCAGTGGTGGTTTAAGGGAAAATTGGACACAGTGGAATGATATCTTCTCGTCCAAAGAAAGGGCACTAACTCAAATTTTACCCATGGATCACCATAGACTATTCCACAGCATTTTAACTATTGTGGTGGCTACGGGACTTGGGAATATCGCATGGTGGAGAGGCCACGGAGAAACAAAAACAAAACGTGATCACTAGGCTTTTTTTGACACCATTTTGTTTATGCGAAAAACACCACAGCACAGAAGGCGGATAGGATGCATTTCTGAGACCGTTGATTGAGTTCAAGATGACTCTCGGAGTGGACTGGAATCTGGTTAATTATCTCATATTTAAATAGACTAAGGTGTTATAACGGCATGGACGTATGTTATCTTAGTTCTGACGCAATCTACTTCCGTGTTTTGGCGCGAATACTCTATAAATAACATTAATATGATAGGAACTCTTTTTTTGATCTGTAAAGGACTTGATAGGTTTGAAATTTTGACTTAAAGTTCTGAGTTTTGTTTCATGATCCCTGAGGCCTGAGTGGTTAGCGTAACATAAGCATGCTAAGTTTTTTTTATTAGCTTAAGTAGTTGTCCTAAGTATGACTTAAGCGCAGTTCTTTAGGACCCGCCTAAGGTATTACTTAAGGGTATGTTTATGTCGTAACATATTAAACGAACTAAGCGTTGTGATGGTCTTTTAGTTAAGTACATCTTATGTATTGATATTAAAATATTTTAGCAGCTATCAAAGTACATAAAATTAGTACATTTGGTTTGAAATACACACGAGTGATGATATTTCTAACTCACAAGACTATCCTATCTTTCCATATCAACGATGGTCTTGATCTTTTAAAAGCTCGTCATGTATTTTTACTGGGATGCTTCTTATTTCACTTTTTTTTTATCTATATCAGGAATTTTATTGTTAACAGAAAGTCATGGCTCGGAAACCAATAAAATTCTATTTTCATTTTTACATTAAATTTGCATTTACAACATTCTATTGAATATTATTAAAAATGTTTCTTAACTCTACATAAAATATCGCTAAATACAAGTTAAACGGAGACCTAATTTTTTTTTCAATCTTAAAAGCATATTCGAGTTATTCATTGTTTAATTAGTAGCACATGAAAAAAACTAACATTACAGTCCATAATTATTTTCAGATTTCCTGCTATGTATGTGGTTTCATATTGATGTCCAAACCTACTTAAAGTTACCTATGTTGACCGCTATAGATTCTGCTAAGATTTGTTTAATTCTAAGTGTACCTTATGTTACGGACTTAATGTCTAAGTAACTAATCTTATGTCTACTTAAGTATTGATCTTAGTCTTAAAGATTATTTCTACCCTTTATTGTTACGACCCCCTGGTGTCTAGGAGGAGTAAGTATCCTCTGTTGACCGGTCACCATTTGCCATCAATTCCTTCG
>CAJDSM010076815.1:0-17417 GCA_903981925.1 Ostrea lurida
ACACACAGTCACAAAACATGAAGACCAAACAACCCCACATGATTGGAGAGTGTAACACTAGTGGTGTATTTGTGTCACGCTGGTGGTTCGTGAACAGTACAGTGTTCGCGCTATGTGATTACTGCTTACTTTTGCTAGCTCTGCCGTTTCTCGGTGGTGTATGTGCCAATTATAAGGAGGAAGGAGGACCGTTATCGGATGTCCAGTTCTGACTCAGCACGTGTTATAGAGTATTTGTATGATGTGGTCAAGGTACAGACATTTACAAGTGTATGAGTACACCTGAGAATCCGCTCCACACGGGCGGTGATGGTATGAAGTAAGCAGAAAGAAGCGCGCTGCGGAAAACAGAGCAGGTAAAAAATGCGGTAACAGTCCTAATTAACAATGGGATGAACTCCGTGATATGTGGTTAGATCAAGCCAAAAGCAATGCGGACATGCGGTGTGGGCAAGTCCGGCCTGTGACCTGTTTCTAAGTCAGGTGACGGTAAGTGGTTTGTTTCGATATCAGGTGATTTCTGTGGAGGTGGACGTGATCTGTGACACGATCTCGTGAGGATCAGTATCAGCAGGGTTGCCGATGCAGTTCGAGTGGTGAGGCAGGGAAAAAGGTAGGTCAGGCGGGACGCCGTGACAGAGCTAGGGACATCGTGGGGGTGTTTCTGGGGTATGGGCATCCCAAACGTGGTTGAGGGAGAGAAAAATTATCGCAGCATGACATATTGTTGACGTTAGCGTTAACAGAATATAACAAGAGGTGAGTGGTTCTAGAGAGGGGATCGACAGTTAGTAGTACGTGTGTTGAATTGAGTCATATTAAGAGCAGCCCAGGGGAGAAGGTGGGGTGATGTCCAGGGTAAATATAACACGCAACTGGGTTTAGATGTGGTAGGAAGGGGAAAGGACGTAGTGATGTAGATGGATTCGCAGTACTTGTGCATACAGACGGGAGCAATAGCGTAACCGAAGGACCGAAGACAGGGTGAAGGAAATGGAAGTATAACGCGAAAAGAAATTGGGTTTGAAGGCAGTAAGAACGCATACGCGGAAAGGGCGAACAAGAGGAGAATACCGTTAGCTGCTTGGACGGCTCTTGGGGGACAATAAACAAAGTACAAAGAAAAATAGGACCAAAAGGCGTCGGAAAGGACAGGAAACAGAGAGCCGGCAAGAAACGGGCGGCCGGACAGGCGCAGCGCATCAGGTGGAAAGGAATATGCGACACCACGGTGGCGTCCAGGTTGGGCGAAATATTGTTTGTTAGATCTCAGTTGTAATGTTGTTTTTGTTGAATTAAGGTTGATGTATAATGTTTGTTAGATATCAGTGAGTTATGTTGTTTGTTTAGAGTATCACGATGATGTTAATGTTTGATGTTGTAACATTCAAGAGGGTAGTAGGTTATAGACAAGGGGTCAAAAGAGAAGCAAGGGAAGAAGAGGAAGGGCAATAGGAACACGGCAAAGGAGTATAATGTTTGGGTTGTCCAGGATTCAGTTTTAGTGGTACACCCAAAATCAAGGGAACAGAGGCTGACGAGGTTGCAGACGAGTATGAATAGTTGCGTTAGTATGGCTTAGGGAAATCAAGTGTGAGCATGAGTGTTGAGAGCACAGACGACTGGCAGAGAAAGGCACGAGGGGTGGATGAGAGCAAGCGCCCGCAGTATGAATGTGGATGGGAAATACGGGAACAAAGTGAAATGTAATGATCAACGGGTATGGTTGATGAAAAAATAAAGTCAGTAAGGGGCGCTCGGCAGCTAGACTGGGAACAGTGGGTCCACCCAGTCGGTTTGTTTCGATAGGCCAGAGAAAGAGTGATGGTGAAAGGTGGTTAGTGGTCGATTGTGTACGATATGCAGTTGATGGTGTAAATATTTTGTATTATTTTTAGGAGTAATAGGGGACGAGGGCGGATAGCCGGGGCAGAAAAAGTGGATCGTCAAGAGGCTAACGACAGGGCATGTAGAGTTGTTTTGTGTTGATATCGGCGGGTGGGAAGGACAACAAGAGGCGCAGTAGGGGCGCTGGAGAAATAGTGAACGCAGACATCCAAAACGGTCTTGAGTTGTTTCGGTGTGTAGAGGGCGAAAAACGGAGGCAGCAAAGACAGAGAAGAGGAAGGAATATGAATACGAGAAAAGACTGATCCAGCAAGCGATAGGGACAGGAAGACGGCGGAACCCAGAAATGTGGTAAACACTGCGTTGTCCGCGGGGGAAACAAGTGGTGGCAATGTGGCAACCAATAATCGGTGATCGTATTTGCAGGGAGCGCAGCAAGAAAAAGGGGGAAGGACGAATCGCAGGCGACGACTCACACGTGGGAAGGTGTGTCACTGAGTGGTGGAGTGAGTTTGGTTTACAGGGGAGAGTCACCAATCAGGGAGTACGAACGGCAGCAGCAAAAGGGGAGCGCGGCCACAACAAAAGATGTGATAGAAGTTGTTGTTCCTATATCGACAGGACAGGACCCGAGGGCGGTAATTAGTATAGAAGGAATGAGGGGTGAAATGCTTCGAGTGTTCCGGGGAAAAGTATCACAGAACGGGAGACAAGCGGCAGCGTGGAGGTAGAGATGGTTTGGAAGGGTAAAGGAGATGATTCTAAACACCGCACTCGGACAAAAGAGACCGTACAATAGCGCTAAATGGCGGATGTGCATGCTATACATGTTGAGGGAATATGATGTGATCAAGGATGGAGTCAAGGCGAATATGGTAGGGAAGTCAATGCCTACAGGACCAGACATGCACGAAGGGTGTATGCAGAAGCATATACACAAGAATTAAGATAGCCAAGCAGGGAGGAGAAATAATAAAAAAGTGTTTAAAAGGTATTACGGGAAAAGGGAAGGCCAAATCCAACCGAAAACAAAGAAACCAAACAGTAACGTACCTGAACTAACAACAAAGACCAAAGAGCAAAAAAAGAGGCTAGCAGAGATGATTACTGTTTAGATAAATTGTAAAATAAATGACCCTTGGGGGAACGTATAAGGCAGTGAGGCGGTAACCAGGCATAGGAGTAACTAGAATGAGAATTGATGGGTACTGATGGTTTGTTTAGATAACGAAGGATACCATGAAATGACCTTTAACAAATTGGGAGGCTTGATTGTTTGCCCAAAAGGACAGAAATAGACACAGGAGTAAAGGAGTAAGCCTGTCCAAATTAACTGTTCCTTTGGTATTAAGATACCAGGTGATGAAATTAACTGATTAAACTTAGTGTTTAGATATCCGGTGATGATAAATGTTGTGTTGTGTCCGATATCAGGTGATGTTACTGTTGTTTGTTTAGATAATCATGTGATGTTTGAGACACTGGTTAAGATTTGAATTTTCCTGAAGATACCAGGGGAATGATGTATACTGTTGTTTGTTAAGCCAATAACCAGCCAGGTGAATGTGCTCAACGTAGGGGAAGTTAGTTGAATTGGGCTAGTTCAGGAATAACTAACCCGTGAGGATTGGAATCTGTTAGATGTTGGTATTGACGGGTGTCGAGTATCAGAGGGATTAAAAAGAAAGAGTGTTACTGGCTCACCAATTGGATAAATAATAAAGATAATCGAAAAGGCTCCCACCAGTGTTATGAATTAGACCTGGCTGTGAGGGGTTTTGAAATAAACCCTAAGAGAGTAAAAATTGTCAAGCTATAAACTCCGATTAGTGGATAAAGAGAGGAAATGCCAACGGAATCATCTTAGATACCATGGGGGTGATGTTAGCTGAGTCAATGACATTAGTATTTATTGGACCAATCCAAATTAATAGTCGTAGCAACCAAGGTATAGATGTAAAAAAAAATTGTTTGTTGAGTGCTTACTGGGTTAGATTATCGGTTTGATGGAAGGGTAACTGAGTAGTCGAAGCCAGCGATATGTACTTGTTTGTTATGTTGACGCCAGGGAAAAACTGAGGTAGTGTTTGTTTGTGAATGTCTACTAGTGTACTTGTTAACTGGTAGAGTCGTTACATCGTACTGTTGCTTGTTGTGATGGTTACAGGCGTTGGGTTGTTGTTTAGATAGATCCGACCAAAGAAGAGGTCCAAGGCAAGAGTTGAAGAATACAGCACATGATCTGCTGTATGTGATAAAACAAAAAAAACCTGGGATGACCAGGGTGAGTTGTTAAAATGTGTGATTTGTTAAGATAGATAAACGGAGGCGTCCCATGATAGATGATAGCATTAAAAGAAGGTGTTAGGTCTTGTTTTAACGAAAACTGCGAACAGACACGGTGATGTTAGCCGGAATGGGTTCGTTGGATGTCCTATAAGGAATAGGCCAAAACAAAAACCCACCAAAAGGGTGATGTTACTGGGGTTTGATTTAGATACACACGAAGCACGGAGCGACAACACACAAAAAGAACAGAGCCCCCGGAAAACCCAGGGACGAGAGTGACACCAGGGATGAGGAGAGTTGGAACGCAAGGGGAAAGGCCTAAACCAGCAAGATAGAATTGTTTCGCAGAGCACAAACACCCAAGGGACCAGCAGGGGTATCTGGTGTCAATGATTTATGTGTAGTCATCTGAGGGAGACTTCCAGCAAGAAACCAGAGATCCACCCCCTAAAGTCAAAATGGAGCTGGCCCGAACCTATGACAGATTTACATGGGCTTGTTCGTGTAATTAGAAAATGATCAGAGTGAATAACAAAGTTAGGACACTAGTTAGAAAAAATGTTTGATGAATATACCACAATTGATCTACTATGAGAAAAAAGGCAACAGCAAGTAGGATGTAAATAAACACTAGGTTGCATATTGTGTTGAGATAAATGCGACACTCGCTCGCTAGATGTTATGGGCCTTGATTGTTTGTATCTGTGATCGTTAGCAATGCGTTCGGTATGTGGTTTGTAAAAAATGATAATAACACAGTATGTTTGTTGTTGAGTCGTTAACTGTTTGTAAAGTCGATGGTACTGTTTGTTTGTACACCGTGTTAGACTACGCCACAGGTGATCGTTACTGGTCGTTGTTAGATACAGGTGATGTTACTGTTTGTTTAGATATCAGTGAATGTAATGTTGTTTGTTTTGATACCGGGTGAGTTAACTGTCTTTTGTTTAGGATACCGAGGTGATGTGAGCGGTTGTTTGTGGTGATGTTAAAGTTGTTGATGTTTGTGATGTTACTGTTTGTTTGTTTGTTTGATAGTTACTTAAAGTACTGTTTGTTATGTGATGTTTACAGGTTGTTTGTTTGTGATTTACTGTTGTATTGTTTGTAGGTATTTCTGACTGCCGTTGTATTGTCGATTGAATATACTGTACTGCATTGATTAATGTGATGTTACTGTATGATTGTTCGGATGTTACTGTGTTTGTTGTGATCATGAAGTGTTAACTAAATGTGTTTGTTTTGTACGAGTTACAATGTTGGATTGGAATAGATTGTAACAGTTGTTTGTTAGGCGCTATATGAATGTTACTGTTGTTTTTGAGATAGTTATGTGTGTTTGTTGTCGGAAGTGATTACAGAATGTTGTTTGTTGATAGTGTACAAGGTATATATAAATTAGCTTGGTTTAGCTACGACAGTTTTAGTTAGCGGGGTGGGTATTAATGGCGAGTTGTTTGTTCAGAACATGTGTTATGTTTGTGGTTATGTGTTTTTTTTTGTCACAATTGTGATGTTAATATTGTTTTTTGATATCAGGTGGATTTAATATTGTCTTTGTTTCTATATTCAGGGTGATGACCTGTTGTTTGTTTGTGATGTGTCTACAGCGTGTTTGTGTTGTATGTTACCAGTTGTTGGGCCGAGGGTCAGCAGCATGAGGCCAGTGCCCTAATCCAGGAATGTACGGACTTCGTTAAGTAGATTAAGATTTGCGATTTTAGAGGATTGGATTTGTGAAGTATCTTGAGAACAGTGAGTATTCATTCGTGTGGTATAGTAAGTATAGGATCATGGTTTATCTTAATTTGGAAACAGTATAAAGCACATAATGCTCTCTGAGTTGCTTTAAGCTTCTGTTTCACACTTCTTTGAAAGTTTTTCAGTGTTACATACTATGTAAGTTTCATTTTGTGTTCATAGGTCAGCAATCTCTCCTCCAACTAATCCAGTAACTCCCGTTTCAAGCCAATAATGATCCATTTATGCAATGCGATATTCATCCCCGCTTTGAATAAAAGATGGGACATATTGTTTGCGATTGTCAGGTGACCGGTCTGTATGAATGTGTTTGATCTGACTTAATAGTCTTTTGACCCTCTGCCTTAGGTGCAGGTGTTTGCCACTAGAAAAGTAACTATGAGCCTTTCGTGTGATTTCTAGGTCACAAAGCAGAGGGGTCGATAAAGATATTATGGCAGACAACACAGCCAATTTAACAGACCGCGTTTTCAATCTGCAATCGCAAAATGCACATATACGTGTCCCATCTTTTTTCTTAAAAGCGGGTGATGGATGGATCCATTGAAAAAGATGGGACATGATATTGGTTTTGCGGATTGTCAGGTTGATTCCAGCTCGTAAATATGGGGTGTGTTGTCTGCTTAATATCTTTTGAACCCCGCTGCCTGGTGGCAGGGTTGCCATTAGAAGAGTTATATGATCCTTCTTGATTTTCAGTAACAAAGCCAAAGTTCAAGTCAAATTACGGTTCTTAACCCTGTTGTTCATTTAATATTTTTGACCCCTTTGCTTGAGTAGCTTAACCATGAAGACTTAGATACAGTGGGTTAATCCCCCTAGAGACTAGATGAATCCTTATTGATTACAGGTCACAATGGCAAAGGTCAAGCGAGAGTATATACCACCTCCCATTGGTTTATAGATGTTTGGTACTGTAGAGCCAGTGTTGCCACTCGAATTCTTCACTTTGCCTTGATAGCTACCAAACTTGGTACAGAGCGTTGTCTCGCTTGGCCGTTGAGAACAGAGTACAACTGATTTCCAAAGTTGAAATTACATGTCACAGACTCAGATATGGTTCAAGTCTAACCTCTGCTGTTATATCCCTTGCATAGGGTACTGCTGCTCAACGATCTATATGACGGCCTTTGCTATGATAGGCCTACCAAACATGTATCATGGGTTTGTCGCTAGGGACTAGATGTAGTGCGCCTATTGATTTTATTTAAGGTTTCATGGGCAAGTGATTCTATGTCAATTCATTATTGGCACAACGTTCAAACTGCTAAGAGATTTGTGGTATCTAAGATTATTTTCACACGGTGATACCTCCAACTAATCAACGGAATGCTTTTGGCTTTGGAAACAGAGCGTTTGACGGACTGCCAATTTGAAATAGATGTTAAACTGGCGATACCTATTGATATGGAAAGTAGATGATTTTAGTCAAAGAAGCATGATGGAACAATTTATGTTTTGTATGAGTAGTAAGTCCTCCGCATCTGTCTAACATGCCCGTCTACAGACACCCTTAACACAGCTGTAACAATGGTGAGTGCAAAACACAGGAGGATTTATATTACTGACATGTTGAATGTGTTACATGAGTATTACTGAAATATTTAAATAGAGTTCGACCTGTCTTGTTTTAGGTTCAGAGGCGCCTCTAAGGGGTCCCCAATAAGGCGATATTCTGGCCATGTTGCTGATATTATTGTAACATCGGAAACAAGTTCCGCTCCTTGAGTTTTCGGAGCTTCCTGGCTTCGTGGGTTGTGTCGGGAATTACATATCAGCTCCGAGGTTGGGTCCCATTTCTAAAAAATAATCATATACAAGAGAAAGAACGCATAAATTCTGCAATCAGATGAATCCAATCAATTGGTGTAGAAGTAATTTAATTTGATAGTATATATGTTACTGTTACGTGTCACCCAACTATTCTCAGTATAACTCGAATAATTTTATAAATATAGTCCAAATCTAAATGTATTCTTACAGCTGATATTATGAACAGAATGAGATTCTAGACTTATAACTTAACTCAACAACTGAATTCATTAATACTTTTAGCGTACTTATCTAATAATAGCCATTAATAGAGTGTTAATTGATTAGTGTATAATACTTATAACTTGAGTCTGTTTCTCACGTGAGTATAGCGGTAATAACTAAATCAAATGAAAAAGAAACTATTTATCACAAGATAACCCAATGGTCTAGACAGTAGGTGAAGGTATGTAAAGGAATCTCATATTCCCTTTGTTTGTAACTGGGTTCTGAGATCTACATGGAGTTGAATAGAATTAGGAGCTTAAATAGTCTACCTCTTAACCTGGGTCTCGATGAGTCTACTGGTGAGAAAGAAGGATTAGGATGTAAGTATGCACCATGCTTGTAGACTGGTTTCTAGCAGTATCTACATGGAGAGATGCCAGTGTGGCAATAGATTGATAGCCGAAACTGTAGAACAAGCCAAAAGCTGCAAGAACGGTTCTGGATGATAATAAAGGCAGAGAAAAGGATCAAAAGCTTTGGTCTTGAAAATCTCACTTGAGCCTCAACACGTTATGAATGGAAATTGGGAAAAACATGTACAATCGCAACTTTAAGTACTCTCAAAACTTTCTGGAAGTGGAAAAAAAGCAACAATCTCCCTCTCCATGAGATCGGTGAATGAAACAGAATCAGCAGGCCTTTGAATAAGACACCATTCACTGAGCTACCAAGCTTAACAGGACATGGTTATACAAATGTTTACTGAATTTCTCAAAAGGAGGCAGTTGTCACTCCTTCTCAGATTATTTAGGTGTCATGCCATTTTGTCATCAATTTTCCCGGGTTTATTTACTTTGTATGTATCTTTCTGTCCCATCCCTAGAATTTTTGACCCACCAACTTTAGGTGTAAAGTAAATCATGTATGTGAATAGAAAGCTCTCTGCGACTCCTTTCCAGAGAGGCAGTAGCCCATGGTTTACATTCAAAGATGATATTCAGATAAATGAATAATGGCATATTTGTATTCTTTTGTAGGAGCAGGGTCCTTTATAGCAATTTTTGTATGATAATGAATTACTTGCTCTGTCTTGTTTGGGATAGTACGTTAGATAGTGGTGATTTGTACATCCCATTCAGGAAATTCTCTTAACATAGAATATGTCATCAGCTATAGGCCAAGTGTCGCTAACATTTTGAGCTTGACGCATGGTGCTATGGCACCAGAGCCAGTGAGAGTTCATTCTTTCTATGTCATGTGTCATATGACACTGGACCTCCATTATTTACTGTACACTACTTTGATCTTTTACCTATAAACCACTAACGGTTTGACTGTAGTGCAATGATCACATCTGTTGGATATCAGTAGCCTCCTGTTGTAAGCAAGCGGAAACTCTCCAGATGTCTAGCCGACTTACGGTACTTCGGATGTAAATATTGATGCATCTATGTAGTAAGATTTAATGATGAATTGTAACTTATGCATCACGCCTACTAGCTCTAATTTACATAACTCAGTGCAGTAAGCTGTGATAATCGATAGCTAGTTCGAATTTCACTCATAGATGGCAATTGTCATTTAATCTGATTGTATGTCGAGAGTGTGGAACATCTGAGAAGTTTGATTGCTGTTTGATGTTATAAAACAAGAACAGTCCTGGACAACACACTACCATCACCTTATTTTACACCTCCAAACTAGACGATCTTATGAGTGGTTATGGGGGGTTGTAAGGGGATGGTGGGTGTGTGGGGGTTACTATGCAGTTATATTTGTATCACCATCGCACTAGGGATGTCATATTTTCTCTTTTCAAAGAGGAAATCCTACTTTAAATACATAGTTAGTTACTAAAAATATGAATCATTCCAAAGTCACACAACCAGACAAAAATTTGAAAACACTCTCGGTTTGATCTAAAGTGACATAAATGAAATTTTTCCAGTATGGTGGAGTATTTTCTTTTATGTCTTTTTGTCCAGGACGTCTTGACAACTAAACCTAAAAAAGTTGCAATCCTGGGGGGAAGAAATCTTTACTCTAGACATTTTGTTTGGGTTATTATTTGTGTTAGCTCACGGTGACTGTTGTTCATTGACCCGTTATTCTCTCTTTCACTTCCATACTTAAAAGGAAAGCATTGACTGCTTTTCTATTATGTGCAATAAGGACCCCTCTATACACTAATATAAAATTATTTTTTAAACACGTGAGAAAATTAAATACACCGAATGGTGTTAATATAAGTTTATGTAGTTTTTAATTTATATGGTGATGTCATTTATCCCAGGAAAAATGTCCAAGAATAATGAAGGATTTGATGAAAGAAATCACCATGTCACTTGAAATGGAAAGCAACCAAACATGCAAAAAAAGACTTCAATTAACTCTATCTTTTACCTAACTGACATAATCTATCAAAGGCTTTAAACCCTGCATTAAGAATTTAAGATTAAGACACCCTAGCAATATCGCACGGTATATTTTTAACTTTAGGATGCGTGGATAGGGCAGTATTAACCTTCTAGACATACCATTATAACATAATTCTAGCTCATATTCTGGTGAAAAATGCCGTTATGATCTCCTGCTCCTTCTTTCTCTCCTCCTATATAAACCGTAAAGAGTACGTAATTGAGGATATGTATATATATGTCATTGATAAGATATCCACCTTGTCAACCAAAAAAGAGCTAGATATTATTTATCAGCACAAATTAGAGTTATCTACCGCCTGAAGATCAAGATATTAAGAAAAATACTACAGTTATATTAGTGCGTGTTGTATTAGCATAAATAGATTTAAATCAGTTATCAAATGATGTGATATACAAATAGTATACAGATATCTAAAATAAGTTAATAGAGATTCTTTTTCTTTTGCAGTAAGACCATCATTCGGATGGGTGCAGCAGAATAAGTTAATTTGCTTTTCATCATAATAAACTAGTTCCATTATATCTTTGAATAACGATCTCTCGTACCTGGGATAAAGGACGCATACTCAACCTATAGTCACACAAACAACAACATAAACAATTAGATTTAGTTAAGCACCTTGTGTGATTTAATTTTCTCAGATGCTTTAAAATCCAATCCTAATCGATTTAGTCCGAGTGAGTAGGGGTCACTTAATGCTACATAAATACAAAAGAGTAATCTTCCTTTTTATGAGTTATTAGCACGGAGAGAAAAATGAGAATAACGTGGTAATTTCAGTAATATTACCATAACAGTAGAACTTGCTAGTGGGTTGTAACAAAAAAGTAAGAATTTAATACCAAATACCAGAAAAATAATGTCTAGAAGATGAAAAATAAATTCACCCCCTACAGAGATCTCATTTATAATGAACTTTTTCACGAGCTTCCTGACACTTCATAAAAAGATTGCTCAAGCTGAATGAGCACCATATTTATGTAGTAGTAAGTAATGCGCACTGGAAACTTTCGCGAATTTATAGATAAAAATATTTGATTTAAGTTATAGGGTACCCACATTTAAATACAATATCGAAAAAAACGTCCACCCTACCTGAAAAAAAATTAAATTAGCGTGCACGTTTAGAAGATCAAAGAGCGCCAGGTAGTGTTTTCAATTTTTAAAGTTGGTTGTTAGAAAATTTTTTAGTACAGAGATAATGTTATTAAAGAGGAGTTCCTCTTGAAGAAGAGAAAAATTGAGCATCACTGCATGATACAATATTTGCATGTATCAAATTTGTTGTAAATTTGGGTAGTGAGTGTAGTTGTCAGGACTGGTGCTTGTTTTATAACAGCAAAACAGCAATCAAAACTTCTCAGATGTTCCACACACTCGACATACAACTCAGATGTAATACGATGGCATCTATGAGTGAATTTGATAGCTATGATATCACAGCTTACTGCACTGAGTTATGTATTAGAGCAGTAGGCTGTGATGTCATAGTATAACAATACATTAAATTTACTCATAGATGCCATCATATTACATCCGAGTACGTCAAGTCGGCTAGACATCTGGGGAGTTCCGCTTGCTACAACAGAGAGGCTCTGAGTTCAAATCGTGATCATTGCACTACATCAAACCGTAGTGGTTTAATTAAGACAAGTAGTGACAGTAAAAATGGAGGTCCAGTGTCATAATGGACAATGACATGAAGATGAACTCTCACTGCTATGGTGGCCATAAGCCGCACCAATGCTCAAGTCAACATTTAGCGACACTTGCCTATAGCTTGATGACATTATCTTATGTAAGGCAAAAATTCTGAATGGGATTTCAGAAATCTTAAATCCACTATCTAAACTACTATGCAAGACAAGACAGAGCACAAGTACTCATTACATACACAAAATGGCTATATAAGGCCCTGCCTCCACAAAAGAAGTAATATGCCATTATTCATTTATCTGATATCATCTTGAATGTATACATGGGCTAATCCTTCATGGAAGGAGTCAGCAGAGAGTTACTATTCAATCATGTTTTACTTTACGCTAAAGTTGGTGGGTTGCAAATTTCTAGGGGATGGGACAGAGGAATTAACCAATACAAAGAAATTAAACCGCGGGGAAAATTTGACAAAGGGCATGACCTAAATAATCTGAAGAAGGGACGAACAGATGACTCCTTTTGAGATCAGGTAATCACATTTGTATTAACCAATGTCAGATTAGCTTGGTAGTCTCAGTGAGATGGTAGGTAATTCATTCAAGTGCTTTGCAATCTGTCAATTACATCAAACTCAATGGAGGAGGTATTTCTCATTTTTTCCGCTTCCAGAATTTTAGAGAAGTTTACAAATTGCGAGTTGTACATGTTTTTCCCATTTTCACACTTCCATAACGTGTTGAAGGCTCAAGTGAGATTTTCAGACCAAAGTTTTGAAAAAAAAGTCTGTTTTCTACTTTTATATATCAGTGAATTGTTTGCAGCTTTGCTTGTTCTCCAGTCGGCTATCCAATGTAATTGCACACTGGAACACATCTCCAGTAGACTCCAGAACCCAGTTAACAGGGCATATAGCATCTAATCCTTTCATCTCCAGTGACCTTAGAACCCAGTTAACAGGGCAATATATAATCCTAATCCTTATCCACTACCATGTTGACTCGAACCCAGTTAACAGGCAATAATAATCCTACCTCCTTCACTCTGTCATCCCTTACTCTTTCTTTCTTTTCATTGAATAAGATAACACACTTATAGTGCACAAATCAGTTAAGTTTAATAACAATCTAACCTCTAGTTAATCGCTATATAGAAATAAGAGTAAGAGCAAGTTCCTTGTTATAGTTAACAGATTAAATCTTGAAATCTTCATTTCTGTTCCATAAATAACAATGTAATTACAATGTAGTAACTTATATAGTATAACTATTCGTTATAACTGAGAATATTTTGTGAACTTAACAGTACATATGTACATTCAAAGTAAAACTTCTAACACCAAACTTGAATGATTCATCCTGCAGCAGAAATGCGTTTTTCTCTTTATATGATTCTTTTTTTAGACAAATGGGACAACCTCGGACGGCTGATAGTCATCGACACGAGCAGAGTCCCGAAATCAGGAGGACGTTCCGATAAAACAATCACGCAACGTGGCCAGCAATATCGCCTTATAGGGGACTTAGGAAGGCGGCCTCGTGAAAGACTAAACACCGACAAGGTCAACTCTTATTTCAAAATACCGTAATACATACATGTAACACTATTCAACACGTCATGCATTACCCCTTGTTTTTTTGCGACAAGGGAGGCATTTTACAGTGTATAGGGTGTCTGTGATACCGGTTGCATGAGTTAGAACAGATGCTGGTAGCGACTTACTTTATACTATGAGCAAGTACAAAAGTATTGTTCCATCATGTATCTTAGACTAAAGATTCAGGTCTTAGTCCATATCAAAGCATGCCATTTACACTATTTCATTGGCAGGTCGCAAAACGCCCTGGTCTCAAAGCCTAAAGCTGCTCAGTAATAGCTAGTTTGGAGTACCTGTGTAGAACATATACAGATACACTAAACTCTTTAGACAGTTTCTGACACGTAGGCCAAACTGAAATTGAGACTTGATCATTGCCATTGACGAACTAAAATCAGTTAGGGTACATCTAGTCCTAGCCAGGACAAAGACACCATAGTTAAAGCACCGAGTTGTTAGCTATCACAAAGTGCGTCAATAGATATGACAGAGAACCTTGGGGTTAAGACCAGAGGGTTGACCTGATTATATTTGGATCAATAGTGACCTGAATTTATCAATTGGAATCAATGTTACCTTTTCACAAACCTCAAGGGCGGCACCTTCGGGTAAGAGTGTTGGTAGCTATCAAGCAAATGACCAGAAGCATGACACGATTACATGGTCTATTTCAAGCAACCAACTACAGACTGGTGGTTTAACACTTGAGACCTTGCTTGTGACTGAAAATCAATAAAAGGATCATCTAGTCTCTAGGGGTAACCCCTGTATAGTTTGGTAGCTATCCAAGCAAAGGGGTCAAAAGATATTAAATGAACAACTATTGGGTTAAGACAGTAGTTCCTGAAACCTTGAGACTATGGCTTTGTGACCTGAAAATCAAGAAGGATCATATACTTGCTTTCTAATGGCAAAGAGCCCTGCACCCAAGCGAGAGGGGTAAAAGATATATAAAGCTAGACACCAGCAAATTTACAGACCGGATGTCAACTGGACAATAGCAGAAAACAATATGTCCCTATCTATTTATTCACAAGCGAGGGGATGAGAGTTATCGCATTGCATACTGGATCTATGGTTAAAAAGGAGCTTTGGTGTTGTGGGAGGACATTGCCTCTATGAACAAAACTGAAAATTGAGCGAGTATGTAAGCACTCGAGGATAAACCTTCACACAAGAAGTGATGAAAAGAGCGAAGACAACTCAGCAGAAGCATAATGTTGCTTTATACTTGTTTCCAAATTAAGCCATATACCATGATCCTTCTTAATTAACACAGATTCTGGTAAATAACTTCAGTCACAATCCATCTCTAAATCAGCACATCTTATCGTCTAACTACTGAATCCTCCATAATTCTAGGATTGAGGGACATGAGCTTAGCTGCTGTACAGACTGGTCCATCGATATAAAGCACACCCCATTGGACATGCCAGAATAATCAGCTGCTGGTGGCGGCACTATTTCGATCCCAGTAGAATAACCTACTTCTGTAAATCAATATATCCATCGTCTGAAGACTTTCGTTTAATTTGTGTATTTAGCAGATCCCTCGTCGATAATATTGGATCTTATTTCGGCTCGCATCATTGATCAGACTACCATGTCTACTCTGTAAACAAATGTTTATAATTGGTTAATACTGTAATCAAGTTTCTTCTCGCTTGCATATATAATTTGTAAAAACAAAACCACACACATGTATAACAAAATGTATTTCATAATCAGTGCACATGAAAAACTTTCAAATACTTGTTGAACCAGTAGGACCAAGGTGAACTGCCTAGAAAATGTTGTGTAAATTTGGCTTTTGCCTATCTTTTACAACTCTTAGACAGGATTTAGCCCTGAGTAGATCTAAGTTAGCCCACACAGTTGAATGTATTACGTATTTGTGTGCTACGTAATGTGCAAAGCAAATTGGATGGGGCGGATGGACCAAAGGTACACATGGGCATCATTTGTCAGTGTTCGAGCTTTCAACAGCAAAGCAATTGTATTCATTACACTGCATCTAGGAGTAGAGTTCCGTAACTCCCTTCTAACTGAGAGGACCGCATTAATCTATCCTCTAGTATGAAAATAAAACAGCCAAGATTAACCAAATGACAGAGTTCGTTTTGTTCTTATCTCTTGAAAATAATTTTTAAGCTCCGTGCATGTGACAGTCATATAAAGGTCTAACAAGATCACTGTGTGCGGAGCATGCGAGGAAATTACTTTGTAAAGAATTATAACTTAGTGAAGAAATCCTGCAATAAGAAAGCAGCGACACTGAACCCCATTTAATACAGAATAAACGCGACTTTGTTTTCAGTAAATAAAACTAAAAATAGCAGACAGGAATATCAAGACTAACCGGCGAAGTACTTTAATTTAGATACTTATTGGTGTTTTTCAGCTACAGTAATAAGAAATCAAATCAGCAGTTAGGGAGAGATATTATGCTATTATTAGGGAAGTGTTTCCAACCTGTTGTTTATATTATAGGCTTCGGAATTAGAGAGACAGGGGGAGTTGGCATGTTCCATAGTGTTGTGTTTAAGTTCGCTTTATCAAGCAAGACAGTTTAATCAATCAAAATTATGCTTTTAAAATGCTATGAAAACAAAAACAATACCCTAAGTTTATCTAATCGTTCACAGTGAGGCACTTGACAGACGTCGATTTTTGTTTGCTGGTAATCAAATCCCAGCTCCCGATCTAATATTGTCACGAGAATCACGAGATCACGAGGAAGAGAAGAGAGAGAGAGATTTTTAGTGGGTTTTTTTTTTTTTTTTTTATTTATTTTTTATTTATTATTTGTTGGTTTTTTTTTTGTTGGTTTTTTTTTTTTTTTTTTTTTTGGTTGTTTGTTTTATACTGTTACACGAACTGGCTAATTTGTACAAAGAAGATTATATGCCATTTTTCGGAAAACAGTTGAGACTCCATATAGATTTTATTAATTAACAAACAGTTGATTAACTTAATTACAATTACGTGTATGTGTGTCGATCGTAAATTAATATACAACGCCAAATTTTGTAAACCATTTTGGTTTCCCTTTTATCAAGTGAATAAAGAATTCATTTTGCATATTAATAAAATTGGAGGCGGTAGGCTCTTGAAAACGTATTGATCGTTCTTTCATTTCAGGTCCTTATATATGCACACATGTTTAACGATGAAATTGGACGGCCAGTTTTACTTCTAGTAGCCTAAATAATATGCCGTGTAAATTACTTCTCTATCTGGTCTGAATGTTCCACTGCAGGAGGTCGATCGCAGGAAATCAAACGGGGAAATGGAAATTATGTTTATACTTACTTTTAGTAATGTTTTCACAACTCGAACAAAAGATTTTTGCCATACCAAAATCACTGTACATACCCCTATCCAAGCTTCGATGTTGGGGTCACCATTACATTGTAATTGCAATTATTAGATCAATGATTTATCAATGATGGTAGCAATCAACGGACTGGTCGTCATGCTTTCTGAACCGCAGCGTTCATGGAAAATTGAAAAATTCCACTGAACCCCCCCCCCCCCCAAAAAAAAAGAAGGCCAACAACAAAACTTTACTAACAGAAACAATAGATAGATATTACTGAATACTACATTAATAGACATACAGTTTAATCTAAGCCCTATCTACCGAAATTGTACTCTCTCCTTTTCATGTCTACGTACCAATATTTCCGCATCTGACGCGCATTGAAATATTTTCAATGTGTAATCAGCATCACAAAACGACATGTCCACCATCCCGGGGCTTTCATTTAAAACATATTCAGTATACACAGGAATGTTTGATATCATTCTACCAGCAATCTGATTGTGGTGAGAAATCGCCCCC
>CAJDSM010076825.1:2607-14043 GCA_903981925.1 Ostrea lurida
GAGAGGGAGATATACCATGTAGAGTCATAAAATGTAAGAGAAGGTATGTAGTATATATTCAGATAAACACAAAAGATCTCTGAGCTACGTTCGTTAAATGAAAGATAGATTCAAGTTATTTGTTACTTCGCTGTATTGAAATCATGTAGTGATTGATACGATAGATGAAATATAACTGGAAGAAAAAAGCTGAGTTTTTAATATGTACGCGAATTTATTTATTTTTGATTGATTTATGACTCGATGTATAGAAGGAGCCTCGTGTTATCTGCGTTATTGGGATCTCCATTGGCTGAGTTGTGGAGAAGTATGGAAGTTTAAGATTACTCGTTTTTTACAATGAGGTATATTTACTAGAATAGAAAAGTGGTTAGAGAATGTTTGGTTATAGATATGAATGATTAAAGTAATTTTAGACAAGGTGTTTGTTAAAACATCAATTAAATATCTTATATTCTGATATGTCAGGTTAAACATTATTAAACATGGTACTTGATCAAAAGATAGATAACATTCCTAGTCAGCTATTTACTGATCGATCATCGTAAATGTTCATATCTGTAATTGTGGATATATTAGAAGTTGTGTTTCGTCAGGGTTAAAATCATCTCTAAGAAGATAAAAAATCGCGTCGGCTGATTTGATGCTAAGGAACGATGGAAAGATATATTTATTGCATGGATACAAGATCTTTTCTAGTAAACCGAAATTAACCATTTTGCTACAAGCGGAACAGATATGTTATGTAAAAGTGTAAATAGGAGATGATTTATTAAATAACTACAGATCTAGTTGAAAGTTATCATTGATGGATATAATTATTATTGAGAATATATTGATGATTTGATATGGTTTGATATGTCAAAATGGCTTGATAGTTTTAGATCAGAAACAACTTATATTTATTTATAATATCATCGAAATTATTTATCGCAATATTTTCCTTATTTCTGATGTTACAGAGGAACTGCGTGCTGTGATCTAATGCGCGGTGGTTCTATGTGCGACAGAGTAAGTGGGCCTTGTTATATGAAATTGTCGTAAATGCCGAGATAATTGCGTGAATAAGCTCAGTCCTCTAGCGACTTGCACCATATTTGTTTATACTGGCTTCGACGAAGCTAAAAGAATGTATTCTATATATGTGCCTAGATTTATTGGTAATTGCGAAGGAAATATGAACTCGTCAGGCATTTCACGGTTTTCGTTTAGTTTTTGTCATTAAGTCTCTAGGATTACGGTTCAAAGTTTGAAATATTTGTGTTACAGTCGGTTGTAGAGGAGAGAAAGACACATGAAGCTATTAATTTTTGGTGTTATGTTGTTTTGATTGGTATCATCGTTTTCGTAGTTTTTTTTAGTGTGAATTGTTTTTTTGCTTGCATTAGGTCATATAGTCTAGTTTGTCTTTAGTTTTTGTGTTTATGGTTTTTGAGATATTATAGTATTTTTTTCGATTTTTAATTTTTGCATTCATTGTTGTTGTGTGTGTTTAATGATTCTCTCAGTTTGTGTTGTATATTATTTTTATAGTAATTTTTGTTGGTTGTTTTTTTTTTTCATTTCAATTTGAATATTTTGTATGATTGTTTGTTAACTGTTATTTCGTCGGTTTTATTCATTCGTTTTCTTTAATTTTTTGGGTCCCATGGGTTTTTTTTGACAATGTGAGATAAATCATTTTTGGAGAGGTAGTCATTGATGAAAAAAAAATAAATGCATTCAAGCAACATCTGACATGAAATATTTTATTTCTATAGCGTGGTAAGAGGATATGTAAGCCTATGTTTCCTGGGGGTCGTTTGCTTCAGAAATGACTGTAGATTACTACACTGTTCGCGCTTAAAGAGGGTTAGCGACATTGAGTTGTTCTCGAGGCAATCGAAGATCGAAAACTGAATTTAGATCAAATGTATTTATTAAGACGTTAGTTTCAAAATATCGCGGTACATACACTTATTGCTATTTTTGATATCAGATAATAAGAAATGACATCTATATAACAGAGAGGAATTAAATTGAGCGATTGAGCATATAAAGCATGTTGTTATATAAAAATGTTTTCATCTTAACTCGGAGATCATTATTTTGGTGAAAAGTGGACATCAGAGCTTTGTTGCTCGGAATACTTGTATCAAAGGTGTGCTTTGAAGTGATACCCTGTGGGCTACTAATTTAGTACCTTAGTTTGTTTTCATCGAAATCAGCTCTCTCGGTTAAGGTATACTCTCAATGTCCTCCTTCTATCTGTGCGCTTCCTTTCTCCTGTCTGCATGGTCTTCCGGCTGTGTCTGTATCGACCGCTGGCTTCTAAGATGTTTATCTCGGTTGGTTATGTACGCCACTTTGAGATATAAGCAACATATCTAACCCGATGTGGTTGTTTAGTTACAAAAATAATAAAAATGGTAACCACGGTGATAGTGACGTGTTAGTTGTGTTTTTGTTATAATTAGTGTAACATGGAAACTTCTGCCTCTATGATGTTAACCAGAAGTTTTTTGTTTAGGTGACATGGAACTCTTCCCATAGTGTTATCCTGATTGCTGATTTTTTGTTTATATTTTTCTGTATAAGCAATCATAAGGTATCCTGCCATTGTTACACTGGGGGTTTTTTGTTTTATTGTGAATGGAACTCTTACCATGGTGGTTCCGCGCTGGTTTTTTTGTTTAATGTACAGGAACTGCCTGCCAGGTTATCTGCTGCTCCAGCAACAAACCTCTTCTGCGAACTGGTGGAACTGCTTTGTTGTCAACTGTAAGACAGCCTTCCCATCGTCGCCGTATTGTGAGTGTGGTTTATTGCCCATCTCGTTGTCTCGTTTGGTGAAGTGTGTTATTTGGTCCTCGTTTGTGAGTGTGTTTTTTGGTCACTCGTTTCGTACTTCGTTGTGATGTGTTCATATGTCTCGTTTTGTGAGTTGGTTTATGGTCCACTCGTTGGTGAGTGTGTGTTATGTACGTCGTTATCGTCCGTTTGGTGAGTGGTTTTATTCGTCCCTTGTTTGTGTGTGTTTATTGGTCCAGTCGTTCGCTCGTTGTGAGTGTGTTTATTGTCCACTCGTATGGCTCGTTGGTGAGTGTGTTATTGTCCACGTTTGGTGAGGTAGTGTTTTATGGTCCACTTGATGATCGTCTCGTTTGATGAGTGTGTTAATGGTCCAGACGTTCGCTCGTTTGGATGGGGTTTATGGTTCACTTGTATCGTGTGTTGTGAAGTGTGTTTATTCGTCCACTCGTTCGTCTCGTTTGGTGAAGTGTGTTTATTCGCCACGTCGTTGGATTGATGTGTTTATTCGTTCCACGATCGTTCGTGCTCGTTGGTTGAGGTTTTTATTTGGTGACTTCGTATGGTGAGTGTGTTTATTGCCGTCGTCGCTGTGTTGGTGAGTGTTTTATTGGTCCACTCGTCGTCTCGTTTGGTGATGTTTATTTGTCACTCGGTTCGCTCGTTTGGTGAGTGTGGTTTTATTGTGCACGTCGTGTCGTACTCGTTGGTGAGTTGTGTTTTAATTCGTCAATCGTTCTCCTGTTTTGTTTAGTGTGTTTTATTCGTCACATCGTATCGTCTCGTTTGGGTGAGTGTGTTTATTGGTCATCTTTGGTGATGTGTTTTATTGGTCATTCTCGTTTGGTTGAGTGTGTTGTTGTCAGCTCGTTGGTGTGTGTTTTTATTAGGTTCCCCTCGTCGTCTCGTTGGTGAGTGTGTGTTATTGTTCACTCGTTCCCGTTTGGTAGTGTGTTTATTGCAGTCGGTCGCTCGTTTGTGAGTGTGTTTATTGCCCTTCGTTACGTCTCGATTGGATGAGTGTGTTTAATTGTCCTCGTTCGTGCCGTTGGTGATTGGTGTTAAGATTGGTCATCGTTCGTGGCCGATTTTGTTGGTTTATATCTGTTCCACTCGTTCCGCCTCGTTTGTGTGAGCTGTGTGATTGGTCCACGTCGTTTGGGTGAGGTTGTGCTTATTGGTCCTACCTTAGTGCTCAGTTTTGGTGAGATGTGTGTACATTGGTCCCTCGTTCGTGCTCGTTGGTGGGCTGGGTTTATTTCGTCCATTTTGGTGAGGTTGTTCTGTCGTGCCACGTTGTTTGGTTGAGTGTGTTTCGTGCCATTTTTGTATTGTGAGGTGTGTTGAATTGGTCCACTCGTTTCGTCTCGTTGGTGAGTGTGTTGTTTGGTTCACTCGTTCGTCCGTTTGGTGAGGTGTTGTTGTTATTGGTCCACTCGTTGTTTCGTTTTGGTTGATTGTATTTGGTCCGCTCGTTCGTCGTCGTCTGTGCTGAGTGTGTTATATTGTCATCTCGTTGTGGCCGTTGGTAGTGCTGTTATTGGTCACTCGTTCGTCGCTCGTTGGTGAGTAGTGTTTATTCGGCTCGTCTGTTCCGTTGGTGAGTGTGTTTTGGTCCATCGTCGTCTGTTTGGTTAGTGATGGTTTATTTGTCGCTCGTTGTCTGGTTTGGTGATGTGTTTATTCGTCCACTGTCGTTTTGTCTGTTTGGTGAGTGTGTTTATTCGATCCGTTGTTGGGTAGTAGTGTTATTGGTTCACTGTTTTGGTGAGTTGTGTTTATCTCGTTCACTGTTTGTAGGAGTGTGTTTATTGTCCACTTGTTGGTGAGGTGTTTACTTGGTCACTCGTTGGTGAGTGTGTTTATTAGGTCCACTCGTGTCTCTTGGGTTGAGTGTGGTTTATCGTCCGACTTGTTTGGTGAGTGTTTTATGCGTGCAGCTTGTTTTGGTGATGTGGGGTTTATTGGTCGCAACTCGTTCTGGCGCTTGGGTGAGATGTGTTTATTGTCACTCGTTGCGCCGTTTGATGAGTGTGGTATTGGTCCATCTCGTCTCGTGTGTTAGTGTGTTGATTTGGTCCATGTCGTCGTTCGTTTCTGGTGGAGTGGTTTATGGTCCAATGCTCGTGTTCGTTTGTGATGGTTTATGTGTCGCAACTCGTTCGTGCTTTTGGTGATGGGGTTTATTGTCACTCGTGTGCTCGTGTTGGTGATGTGTTTATTGGTCACTCTGGTGTCTCGTTTGTGAGTGTATTTATTGTCACTCGTTCGTTCTCGTATTGGTTGGAGTGTGTTATTGTCACTGTTCGTCTGTTGGTGAGTTGTGTTAAATCGCTCGTTCGCTCTTGTGAGTGTGTTATTGGTCACTTGCTTTTCTGTCGTGCTCGTTGGGAGGTTTAATTGGTCACTCGTCGTCTCGTTTGGTGAGTGTGATTATGGTCAACTCGTCGTCTCGGTTGTGGTGAGGTGATTTTGGGTCAATCGTTCTGACTCGTTTGGTGAGTGGTTTATTTGTCCTCACGTTTTTCGGTTTTTCGTCTCGTTTTGGTGAGTGTTTGTATCGTCCACTGGTTTGGTGATGTTTTATGGTCACGCGTTTGGATGAGTGTTTGATGGTCAGCTCGTTGGTGAGTGTGTTATTTGGTCCAACTCGTTGGTGAGTGTGTATTGGTTCACTCGTTGGTTGAGTAGTGTTTTATTGGCCACTCGCTTTGGTGATGTGTTTAATTTGGTCCAACCTCGTTGGTGAGTGTGGTATTATGTACCATCGTGGTGAGTGTGTTTCTTGGTCCACTCGTCGTGCTCTTGGTGAGTTGTTATATTGGTTCACTCGTTTGTGAGTGTCTTATTTGGTCCCTCGTTTGGTGAGGTGTTCATTGGTCCTACTAGTCGTCTCTTGTGAGTGTAGTTATATTTGTCCCACGTTTGGTGAGGTGTTTATTAGCGGTCACCTCGTTTTGGTGATGTGTTATGTGGCCACTCGTTTGGTGAGCGTGTTTATGTCCACTCGTTCGCTCGTTTGTGTAGTGTGTTATGGGTCCATCAGTTTGTGAGTGTGTTTAATTTGGTCCAACGTCGTTTGTGAGTGTGTTTTAGTTCGTCCACTGTCGTTTGGTGAGGTGTTTATTGTCACGACTCGTTCCTCTTTGATGAGTGTTTATTTGCCACTCGTTTGGTGAGTTTGTTATTTGTCACTCGTTTCGTCTCGTTTGGGAGTGTGTTATTGGTCCTCGAGTCGTCTCGTTTGGTGAATGTTGTTTATTGTCATCGTGTCGTCGTTGGTGAGTGGTGTTTATTGGTCCACTCGTTCGTCTCGTTGGGTGAGTGTGTTTATCGTTCACCGTCGTCTCGTTATGGTGAGTGTGTGTCGGTTTAAGGTATTTATGATTGAAGAAATAAACGAACAATCCAATTTTCTCAAATTCCATATCTATCAGGAAAAATCCATATCTATCCAGGAAAATCGATAATCTATATTTGGTGAGCTCTTGGCTGTGTAGGCCTTAACCAGTCAGATTTTATTGAGAGCTTTGTACTTTCATTAGTACATTGATGCTAGAAATCTCAGACTAGAGCTGTGTGTATCACTAGTGATGATTGCCACAGATCTTGTTGTACACATTTCACGAATAATTGAAAACTCATATCAGTTGTAATTCCTTATACGAGAACTAACTATTGAATGCATTTGTACATTATTTTGTGACTAAAGATTGAAGAGACGGAAACTTGAAATGATGTACAATAACCTGTATCCATTTGTACTCTCAATATATCAGTGTTTGACATTAATGTCCCCTGCGTCCGGAGATCTTTCAGAGAATCGGAATTAATGTGTTTCTGCAATAGGGCTTTTGATGATTTTTCAGAAGTTCGTTTATTCAGAATTATTATTTAGAGTCGTTGCTCTTTCTCTCTTCCATGCTCATTGCAGTGTTGTTTGTCTTTCTATTACAGGTAGGTGCGGATGGATGTAGACATAATTCAGTGTGGTTGTTGCGTTAAAGGTGCTCCCCCTGGTGGAGTATGTTCCTTATCATTGTCGGTTTTTTTTCTTAAGGTGGCTCCCCTGGTGGAGTTGTCGCTTATTCAGTTGTGGTGTTTTTTCTATAGGTGCCCCCCTGGTGGAGTTGTTGCTTATTCAGGTGTCGGTTATGTTTTCTCATAGAGGTGCTCCCCCTGGTGGTTATTCAGTGTCGTTTGTTTTCTATAGATGTGTCCCCGGTTGTATTCAAGTGTCGGGTTTAGTTTGTCTATAGAGGTGGGCTCCCTGGTGGAGTTTGTGCTTATTCAGGGTCGGTTTGTTTTCGTATAGAGGTGGCCTCCCCCTGGTGGAGTGTGCTATGGAGTCGTCGAGTTTGTTTTCTATAAGAGGTGGATCCTCTGGTTGGAGTTTGTCCTTAGATCAGTGTTCGTTTGTTTTCTATAAGAGTGCTCCACTGGTGGAGTTTGTCTTTATTCAGTTCCGGTTTGTGTTTCTATAGAGGTCTGCCCCTGGTGGATGTTGTGGCTTTTCAGTGTCGTTTGTTTTCTATACGAGGGTGCCCCCCTGGTGGAGTGTATGTCCTTAATTCAGTGTTCGTTTCTGTTTTCTATAGAGGGTGGCTCCCTGGTGGAGTGGTTGTTTACTTCAGTGTCGGTTGTTTTCTATAGAGGGGTGGCTTACCCCTGGTGGAGTTATGGTGCTTTATTTTCGATGGTCGGTATTGTTTCTTAGAGGTGCTCCCCTGGTTGGGCTGTTGTGCTATTTCAGTGTCCGGTTTGTTTCATAAGAGGTGGCTTCCCCTGGTGGAGTATTGTGCTTAATTCGATGTCGGTTGTTTCTATAGGGTGCTTCCCTCTGGTGGCTTTTCAGTTGTCGTTTGTTTTTCTATAGAGGTGGTCTCCCCTGCGTGGAGTTGTGTCCATTATTCAGTGTGGGTTTGTTTTCTAAGGTAGTGCTCCCCTGGAGTTATTCAAGTGGTCGGTTTTGTTTGTCTATAGAGGTGCTCCTGCGTGGGTTTGTCTAATCAGTGGTGCAGGATTTGTTTTCTAAGAAGGTCTTCCCGTGGTGGAGTATTGTCTTATGCATATGGTTTGGTTGTTCTATAGAGGTGTGCTCCCCCTGGGTGAGTGGTAGCTTATTTCAGTATCGGTTTTGTATTTCTATAGAGTGCTCCCTCTGTGGGAGTTTTATGCTTACTCAGTGTCGGTTGGTTTTCGTGAGTAGAGGTGGGCCCCCTGGTGGAGCTGTGCTTATTCAGTGCGGTTTGTTGTCTATAGTGGCTGCCGCCCTGGTGGAGTTTGGTGCCTTATTCAGTGATCGGTTATGTTTTCTTTCTATAATGAGGTGGCACTCCCTGGTGATTTTGTGTTATACATGTTCGTTTTTGTTCTAAGAGTCTCCCCTGGTGCAGTTTCTGCTTATTCAGTGTCCGTTGTGTTCTAAGGAGGTGGCTCCCCTGTGTGGGTTTGTGCCTTATGTCGAAGTGTCGGTTGTTTTATATAGAGATGGCTCCCCCTGGTGAGTGTGTGCTAGTTCAGTAAATCTGGTTTGGTTTTCTGATAAGGATGGGTCCCGGTGGGACGTTTTGTGCTTATTCAGTGTCGGTTGCTGTTTTTATAAGGTAGCTCGCCCCTGGTGAGGTTTGTCCTTATTATGATCGGTTGTTGTTTTCTATAGAGGTGCTCCCTTGGGTGGAATTTGTTGCGCTTATTCAGGTGTTCGTTTGGTTTTTCTATAGAGTAGATCCCTGGTGGAGTATTGTGCTTATTCAAGTGTCGGTTTTGTTTCATAGGGTGCTCCCGTGGAGTTTGTCTTATTCAGGTGATCGTTTGTTTGATGATAAGAGGTGCTCCCCTGGTGGAGTTGTCATATTCAGTACGGTTTGTTTTCTAGAGGGCCCCATGTGGAGTTTGTCCTTATCAGAGTCGTTGTTTTCTAAGGAGGTGCTCCCCTGTGGAGTTTGTTCCTTATTTCAAGATGCGGTTTTGTGTTTCTATAGAGGTGGCTCCCTGGTGGAGGTGTTGGTCTTATTCAGTGATCGTTTTGTTTTCTATCGAGGAGTGTGCTCACGCCTGGTGGAGTTTGGTGTGCTTATTCCAGTTCGTTTGGTTTCTATAGAGGTTGGTCCGCCTGGATTTTTTGTTTTCTATATGGAGGGTGCTGCCATCCTCCTGGTGGAGTTGTCTGTATTCACTATGCGGTGTTTTTCTATAGAGGGCTCGCTGGTGGAGTTTGTCCTTATTCATGGTCGGTTGTATTTCTATAGAGGTCTCCCCTGGTGGAGTTGTGTGCTATCAGTGAATCGGTTTGTTGTTCTATGAGGTGGCTCCGTCCATGGTGAGTTAGTCTTATTCCAGTATCCGTGTTTTCTATAAGAGGTGCTCCCACTGGTGGGAGGTTTTGTCTTATTCAGGTGTCGGTTTTTCTTATAGAGGTGCTGCCCCTGGTGGCGTTTGGTGCATATTCAGTGTGGTTTGTTTTCTATAGAGGTGACTGCCCCTGGTGGAGTTTTGCTTATTCATTGTCGGTTTGTTTTTGATAGAGGTGCTGCCCTGTGGATTTGTCTGGACAGCAGTCTACTGATGATGAACTGTGACAGTCTGGAATCTCTCCAACCAAAGAGAAAAGGAAGGAGCGGAGGCTGGAAGGAGGGCGCATCGGAGCGTATCCTTAATCATAATAACATAGAAATAACACGTAAACAATAACAAAAGATACACGTTATTGAACAATAACTAAAAATATCAACAAACATATAAAATCCACAATAACATAAAAATCCACAAGTACATAAAAATACTACATAACATAAAATACCAACAAATTAAAAACCAACCTGAACTCTAATGCGAACTAAGGTTTTGCTTGAATTAAAATTTACCGGCCATAGACTTGTCAGAAGTTGAAGGAGTTTTACTGTTCTTTAGATCTAAAATTGAAAGCTATGATAAAAACAGAGATATTAGAGTGGCATGGATTTAGTTTAAGGTTTTTCCTCATGTGCCGGAACCTTAATAAGTGTTCTTTGGATTATCCATGTATTACCATTAATCGGTACATACAGAGTTTATATCCTTGAGCGGGCCGTAGACGCCAGACCCTGAATTTTTGGGTCAGTCGATGAAGGATCGAACCAGAGGGAGGTAGGCCCATTCTCAGTCAAGTACATGACGTTTGATGTAGTATTGGCACCTCGAACGAGGGACAAGGTAGTGTGTAAATTGTTTTACTCAAACTGCGGGACAAAGTGGATGTGTTGTATATGGCACCTGCACTGAGGGACATGTGAGTTGTATATTGTTCAGGACATATCGTGATAGTTGCTATATTGGTCACGCTAACCGAGTGTACAAGTGCACACGGCAGTACATATACTGCCCCCTAGGACAGCTGGCCCCATGCGGTGTTTTCCCAAAGTCCTTGTTTGTGCTGTGCCAATTCTGTTCTGGATCGAATAAGAAACGATTAAATGTTCATTATCTTTTTTTTGAAGAAAGTGTTTACGGTTTTATATAAGTCAGTCCAATATACTCTCAAGTATCATGGACTTAATGTACCGTACGGTGGACTTGTAGTTGGCTACGACTCGATAATATTTGATAAGTCTGGTCTAGGAATGTGCAAACTTTTATATTCTTAAAACTGTTTTTGTATTAAATAATGGGCTAAAATTAGTCAAAGGATAAACTTGAAAACAGTCACGATAGGCATGATGTTGCAATGATCATACGTTTAGCAAACATTGATCTGGAATACTTGCTTATTTGTTTTAAATTGCTAGCTTATCTTATATAAGAAGGTTTAACCAGATATAGTAGATGGTTATTGTCAAGTTTAATATAATATTTGATTAACTTATTGACATAGCATGGCAAAATAATGTCAATTAATGCTGAAGTAATGCGCTAGTTGATGGAATGATTCTATCGAACAGCACATTGGTCAAGGGTAAGGTAAATTAACGAGAAACCTTAATCTTCCCAGTCCAGTAATTAATTGATATCAAATATGATGGTAAATTATAACTCAAAAGTTCATAATGTTAGAGAGAAAACATAAGGTGTATGTTTGCTTTCAGCAAGGAGAACAAGAATTTCGACCATGGTATTGACAAGAATCTAACATACAAACTCCGTAGGTCAGAGGTTACATCCTGAAGTGCCTAAAACACTGAGATAATCAATGTCTCAGGTCTCTAACTGCTCGAGTACCATATACTCAGTGTTCCCAAATGTAAAAAAGTAATGTGTCATGATAACATAACCAGTGTCCAAAATTAACATGGTAAGTTCATATGAACATAACACGTTCGAAATGTTACAAGGTAAGACTCAATATCAAAGTTCAAGGTAATACATACAGTGTCCCACAATGTTACAGGTAATGACTCAATGTCCAATAAAAGGTAAATGTGTACAATAACAACCAAGTGGCCAATGACAAGATAATGTGGTCATAATAACCAGTGTCCAAATGTAAAAGGAAGACCTATGTTCCAGTAAGCAAGTATGAACCAGTGTCCCAATGTAACAAGGTAATGACCCATGTCCCAAATAGCTAACATAGGAATGACTCAATTCCCAAATGTAGCAAAATGACACATTATCTTGTTACATTTGGGACACTGGGTTGTTATATGACACATTACCTTGTTACATTTG
>CAJDSM010076828.1:865-13422 GCA_903981925.1 Ostrea lurida
TATTTTTCGGACAATAGGGGTGTTGAGGAGAAGCGAGAAGAGAGATGAAGAGAGAGAGAGAGAGAGAGGAGAGAGAGAGAAGAGAGAGAGACTCGCTTGCATGCCGCAACAATTTCATGATATATTATCCTTTTTTTTTCTTTTTTATTATGTGTTTTCAATATTAAGACACAATTATAGTAATCACACATCTGGGCAGATTAACAAATATAATATATAAATTGTACTATTAGATGTGTTTTCAATAAGACACTTTACCATTTCAACATCTCGATTTTCATAAGCCTACACTGGACAATTAATGTTTGTTGTATTTCCGTAACCAAGTCTGTTGAGTGGGAAAAACCCTAAAAAACGAGAGGGAATTTGATTATACATGTAATAAGTGTATCTGATCAGTGACTCTTCGTTTCTTAAATAATTGCGAGGCTAAGACTTCCACCAGGTTCATTCAATCCCAATGGATAGAAAATTATATGGATTAAAACACACACACACACACACAATCACATACACACCTATCTATATTGGGAGGGGGGGGTCTTCAAATAGGCTTGGCTACTCATTCCAACTAACTCTCTAGCTAGTAATTCCAAATAAGTTTCAAACATCTCACCAGAACACATGAACAAGGGTCATTTCAACCATTACAGGATTATAAGTACAGGGATTCAACATTTTGTAATGAATCTTGATGGTCAAACAGGCTGGCCTAAAGTTAACTTACTACGTTTACTCACCTCAAAAATTCTAAAACTTATAAGGAAGGACGAGGGAAAAATAAACAAACGATATTTTAAAACCATGTTGTATTTCATAGAAAATCAGCTATTCAATGACAATTTAAAATATTTTAAATAGACTACAACATTGTAATGATATCTGTCAAGTAAATTGACAATCATCCAACTCACCGGTAGAAGGCACTAAGGGGTGCTGACAATGCGCCACCATGGGGTGGCGATTGAGGCGATAAAAAGATCAAACTTAACGATTTTTTATTAATATGACTAGTCAGAACAATATATTCACGGAACGGACAATGTCACTAACGCAACCACTCGAGCTGTTACCAAACTGGCCTCAGAGTGCGCCGTATTTCTCAAACATCCTCCTCACTTTAGGCAACTGAATTGACCAAAAATTAAAAATTGTGGTTTGATTTTCAAGTCCAAGTCAATTTTGCTTTCTTTGGGCAAGGCAAGTCAATCTGTGCAAAAACAACGGATGATAGTTATTCATCGTTGCGTTAGCTAGGGCCTTTGAGGAAGTATAGGCACCAGAATAAAGGCGACTTGCAGTACTGTTGAGTCGCCATGAGGGCTCAGCGAGGTCCGGATGGCCGCAACTGGTGGGGCAGTGAGCACATGTGCCCCCCGATGGAAAACAGATTTCAGTTTGTTTTTTGAGATCACTTTGTATGCATTGTACATCACACAAAAGTTTGCATGAATCTCCTTAATGATTTCAAGCAACTTATCCTTTTTATTTTTCCAGAAAAAAAAATAGCCAAAAATATGCCTCCTCTGCGTGGAACCATACGTTACGCGCCTCCCTCCCACATTCTTAATGGCTGAATTATTGGGTGGCGTATCTGGGGCATTTTGGATTTGAATGCCATAAGAATCAGAAAAATGTATATCGAATATAACTGTATCAGACAACATTATTCAATAGACTCGATCTGTGTCATTAAGTGGCCTTGAAAGAGAGAAATTACAAAAGGGAAGAGGTGCAGCTGATTGATCCCCAGGAAGTGTCATTCAACGTGGGAAGGTGTAGGACTGAGTGATTGTTGAAAGGGTTGTGTTTGCGAGTCGTTACTTCATTCTCTAATTGTTTATTTGATAATGATCATACGTTTCTTGAGGTCAGAGTAGATGAATCTAAGTTAAGAGTTCAACATTAAAGGTCTTAAAGTGGAGCGTATTATTAACCCGGGGGCCTACAACTACATTTGATGTAAGGCGAGTCCGCTTGAGAGCTTTTCACCCCCATTATATATTCAGTATTATTAAAAAACCATACGCATTTCCAATTATTATTTTCCTTATGGTAAATTCTGACCCAATTGCATTAATATTATTTAAAATTAGTACCTGGTTTATGGCTATAGATTGGCCCAAGCCAAGTAAAGTGCACACACCCGGGGTGGCAGTTATTATCGTGGGGAAAATGTAATACTATCTTCATGATTACAAATTTTATTAGAGGTGAACTTACCAGCGGATAAAATTGACCACTGCATTGATGGTAATGAGGTCAAATTGTCTACCCATTTCATTTGGCATTCTGTATGAAATGCAACCCCATCTGAAATATTTTAACTTAAGCCAAAAACGTTGACCCATACCATATAGGAAGAGACCGGGGTTTAAAAAAAGTTAACAACAGTGATCCCACTCTCGTCATTCTCTTGCACGAGCTGTATAAGGAGAGATAAGGACGACAACTCCTGTGCAAGAAGAATGCAAATGCTCGAGGTCCAAAATTGAATACAAAAACAAGAATGTATGGCAAACACAGGCCCCTGGACACACCAGGTGGGATCAGGTGTCTAGGAGGAGTAGAATCCCAGTTGACCGGATCAGCACCCGCCGTTGAGGCCCATAGTCTTGATCAGGTAACGAAACCCAATTTCGTAGTACAGGATCAGTGTATGGAAAAACATGTTTAAAATGCTAAAAATATATTTTAAGACAGGCAGTATTGAAGCCCATATGGTAGGTCCACTTTGGCAAACTTGAATTCATAATCGACCATAGAATTTCCAAAATGTGCCTTTAAGACGTGATGTTGAAACTCACCAAACACATTTTTGAGTAGGTCCGGGAATGACTTTTATAACCAAAATATGGTACACTGTATTTAATATTTAATTTTTTTATGAAATATGTGTAGGCAGTGCCTTAGCTGCCTAATGGCAGCTACGCCATAGATACATAATCTACTTTAAAATCCGGGATTTGTTTCGGGTTTTTTTAAACGGCAATTTCGCTGAAACCTACGCGTCTAAGTGCCTGTGTTTATCCCACAGATATCAACATTACTACATGCCCTTAATAATTTATTTTTTTTCATGTTTTTATTTTAATAATAATCCCATGTTTGCTCAGACCCTAAACCCGTGTTCCATGGGGACGCGAGAGATGAACTATTGGGTGGGAGCGGTGGTCGGGTCTGCTATATATCGTAAGGATCCATTTGTATCAAGCAATGACTCTCTTTCATTACCCTTAAAAGCTTGAGTTAACTAACCTATCTACTGAAAAGCTGGGTATATTACATAAATTTAATATATCACAGTCTGCAAGAAATATCCAATTAGATATCTGCATCATAATAATTAAAAATAACGTTTGTCATGAGTAATGAAGGGGAATTACTCTGATAGTTATTTGAGTGTGGGCCTGGAATTTGAAAAGAGTTGTGTCATTTTGCAGAAATTGTATCTTTATCTTTCATTATGACTTTGATCTTGTAGTTTTTTTTTTTTTAATCATATATTAATCCATTTGCTCTAATTCTCGTGAGTCGTCCTCTAGATGATAAGATGGACTGAACAATGTTATTTATATTCCACTCTGTGAAAATGATTTTCGGCGATGAAGCATCATGATATCTGATAAAATAGTGCAATATTAACAGATATTTGATGAGACAAACGGAGGGGAAAAGTAGCATCATAATCTGTCTGGTATGTATCTTACTAGCATAGAATATATTGTAATTTCCCGCTCATGGTGTTCAACTTTTTTACAATATATCCAACCCAAAATCGTCCAGACCATATTCGACCCCCAATTATGTTTGGGTGGAGAACGTTGTAAGAAAACCTCTTCCCTCTGCAAAATTTTAAAAGTAAACCAAACCTAGCGTTCTATAATATAAGAAAAAGATTATTGTGTCCGCACATCCGCTCGGAAATATCACAGTGGCGAACTTATGTATACTTAACCGGTCGCAGAAATTGGGTAAATTAACATGAATTTAGATAGTAATCTATATTGAAAGATTATATAATTCTGTTTTTCTCAATTTTTTAACTTGTAATTTCTCAAGACTATTAGTTACGTATTATATACGCAACAAATGATCTAGGAATTAGATGCACTACTTGTTGAAGAGACTTCTTGCTCAAATATGATTACCTTTAGTATTGTTTCGAAGAATACTATTGTAAATATAAAACTATTTTCCATTAAAGAGGTCGCTAGCGCAGATAATAGTACAAGACGAAGACGAAGAAACAAGAAAAAGAGGGAGTGTTTGATAATGATATTTCTAGTCAATTCTATTGTTATAATCCTGTTTTATTCATATCTAAACTCCTGGATGTGCGCCATCGAAATCGCTTTTAACACTCTTCTAATTGAACTTCATTGTGTATAAGTGAAATAGTTTTAATAAACAAGATATAATATATGGGAAACTAAACCTGCTTAGTCCATGATAAATTCTGTTCAAATATAGAAATGTTTCAGCTCCTAATTTTTAATGTATATGAATAACTCCGCATTTTAAGCACTCACGTTTCACCACAAAGACTATCTTTTACTTCACAGGTAATTGTGAAGCTGAGATCCATTTTACTGGTCATTGCAGATTGTGCTTTGTCAACAGGAAAACATGCATTGACTAGTTTATTGTAATGTAATGTTAGTTATATCAATAAACAAGAAAAGAAGCGTAGTTCTCATCAGTGGGTTATATGGTACTAGAAGAAGAATTGAAGATTTTTATTCATATTGTTAACTTTTTCTAGGTACAGTTTTCAAGGTATGATTGATTTTTTTACCAAGTTGCGTACTAACTGGCAAGTGTTTCTTTTCAATTAATACAATGATCGAAAGAATAAATAAACTCAGACACGTCTACTATAAGTGAGAATATGATACACTGAAATCACATTCGGTTATAAATTGTTGACTGTCATCCTATGTCATACCCCCCCCCCCTCCTCACCAATGTATGATACGATTATTGTTCCTGTATATCAATGAAATTTTTTCATTTTTAAGGCTGTAATATACAATAGGCAGTGTTGTATCAAATTCAATAGTGACATATAATCCTGTATTTATTATTAAAAAAGTATATAATGTTTTTTCAGCTCCGGTAAACCATGATTAGCCGTTGCCTATAGAAATCAACCCAATTCCTGCGGCTGATTCTTAGCTTAATTCAGTTCACAGAGAACGGTTAAGTGGTTGATCTGTTGTATCATGATAGCAGACGTGGCAGACCTATTAATTTTCTACACACGTCATTCAATTGGAGAACTTTATGCTTCTATTCAGATTTTGTCTTCACTCACAACAATTCAAATTTGTAGAGAATTGATAAGCATACTACTAATAAAATAACGCTTGGTAATTATTTTATGCCAGTTCGTTTTTGAACATGAACGAGGAGAAAAAGCGTTAAATTAAGGCGTTTGATATTTGAATGTTTAAGTAGTACCTGCATTGTTTCTATTCGTTTTTCGCCTTCGCAGGGGTAGGATGGCCTGGACAGTTTAGATGTTCACCGTAGAAGCTAGATGCAATCGATCTCAAAGCTACACTGGTCGACAAAATTGAGATTTTCGCTTAGTTGTCCTTGGTTTTTGTTGCAGTTTCTTTCCCACTGTTGTTTTTTCTGTGTAGTAACTCTACTCAGTACATATAATGTAGATGATGTTGCATAGATGTACGAGTCTAAACTGCTATAATGAGTTAAGAAAGGCCCTTGTGATTCTTCCGAAGTCATACACACGGACAGTGAGTTCGGATGTTGTATGCCAGTTATCGTGATATGGAAATAAATTTTCGTAAATGAATCCTTAAAGTTAAAAATAACATATTTGGGTGTGAACGACCAGGAGATTATTTGGCCAGTGATGTATCAATATGTTCAGGATGGTGTAATTATTGGAGAATCAGGTTATTTGCCCACACGTGCCGGTTAACATATTCGTCGGTGATAATTCGGTTTTAGGGTCTACGATGTATTTCGTTCATTCTTAGGAATACTTCTTCTGCGTCCCAATTTGGATCGTTTTCTTTATATGAGTTCTGGATGAAAACGTCACAAGTTGCCTTGCACCACCATAATTCCATAAATTTTATTCCGCGTCCGTTTTTGTTACTGTTTAATTGATTATCGTCGACGGTTGATGCCTTAGTAAATACAGAAGTAATTTTTCGTTCACGTGCATACAGTGCGAACAGACGTATAAGGGTTGTAGATCCTGTGTTGGGTGATATCGATCATTATACTTTTAGATCGTTAGTAGCTAGGGTTAACTCTGGGTACTAATCTCTTTTGTACGTGATCATTATTGATCCGTTGTTTCTTTATGACAAGGTATTTGGCGAAGTATACGACAAAAACTTTACTTCTCGTGCATATTAAGTGAATTACTCTAACCTTAAAATCCGCAGATTAAATTTATTTATATTATCATATCTCTATCTATAATGTTGAATTAAAACTATTATTTGAATGCGAGTTGTTAAATCGTTACATAGGACTCTTGGTTTCATAATAGAACGTGGGTTTTGTATAAAAACGAGCCTATTTATGTTCAGCCTCCAATCGTCTAGGTGTTTCAACTTGTGTACTTAGGTTTATGTTTAGTTGACAGAGTTCCTATCAATGAAGCTTACGTTATAATTTTTGTTAAGTTAATACATTTGCTCTAGTTCCTGTTACTTATGGGTTATTTCTTAATACCTCAATGGAATAGAGATGATATGCATTTGGAAAGTTAGTTATATATAGGGGTTGTTTATATTGCTGTTTGAGAATACAACTGGTATTAACTGAGCGACAATCCTAGCTTATTAGGACCAACTTAGATAACTAGTAGATTATTTATTTTGTTCGTTCAATAGGCGTTTTCAAAAAATAAGCTAATAAGTTACATAACATAAAAACCATCTTTACATAACGAGATAATTTTACAGTTAGATACATTGTTTTTACTAGATATTTACTTGCGGTATATTATTCACGAAGATAATATGTAAATTACGATCGAAATCAGGTAACTTGAGGTTAACTCATGTAGATAACTTTAGTAGTGTTATTAAAGTTTTTGTCGATTTACTTGCGTTTCCGGGTGTAAAACGTTACTGACGACGAATTCTCTCTTGTCTTCTTTACTTTGGGATTTTGAAATCAAGTCGTTAGTGTATTTCATATCGTGTTTAGATTTATCGGACCCATTGTTTACGTCGCTTGGAACTTGGCGCAATGTCATACAACGAGGGAGTTGAAAACTAGTTTCCGGTTTGTAAATGGTAAAACAGGTGTTGTGAAATAAAACTTCACATATCCAAAATTTAAGTTAGTTTATTTACATATATCTCATTGTGTACAGACTGTAAATAATTTTCATAAAATGGCATATGAAAGACCTCAAATTCAACAGTTGTATTAAGTTTATTAGTTGATAGGAAATTAGAGCTAATCACTCTCATTACAACATGTTTTAGAAATATTACCATAGTTATATGTATATCTCAGTTTCTGTTACCTAACCAAAGCATATTTTTCAATTATGTATGTACTTAGTCTTTTTTTTTTGGTATCATACGAACGACTGATAATCTTCTTTATTTTTTTAATTGCTGGTACAAAGAATTTTTTTTGTCCATAGGAATTTTGAGTACAATTTTCTTTTAAACTTACAAGATAAATAGTATTTGCTTGCATTAATTGTAAGTTATTTATTTTTGTGATTTTTTCACCGTCAGAAACAATGAATGTGAGGTAGATATTGAGTATGTATTTTTCCGTCAATATTTTGTTTAAAAAATTATATTAATACAATACATTTTCGCATTTTACGTCAAATTGGAAATTCTCAGATAGACTACGAAAATTTTTAATAGATATTAACCTGGTTTCTGTAGATATTTTTCGCTATTTAGCAGGTAAACATTTATAGACTTGCAATCCTATCAGATGAAAAAATAATGGCACGGGTAAGGGAGATATAGTAGTGTATGGAAAAGCATAATAAAGATTTGTGTTCATTGGCGCTTAGCTACTAAGAGCAGATACACAGTTGTGCGTAGACCTTATAAATGGAACCAGAATCCATAATTGGTCAGCCTTTATGTTATCTGTCCCATGCATCCAATATGTCGAAGCCTACAATATGATCTCTTGTTGTAAGGTAGCATGATACCGAGCGCATATCACCCCTACTAGCCTCCAAAGCATTCATATGTCCATAATGCAGTAATCAAAGTGTGTCAATTTTTCAAACCATGGGTGCATTAAGAGACGCCCTGGACTTTAATAATACCACCATAATTTCGACTGTTTCAGTCTGTCTTTGATAATCCAAGTGACACAATGTATGACGTTTGTGAAAGTTACTCTCCCTCTCCACAAGGGGTATTTTAACACGTCATTTGTGCTACAATGGGCGGTTCAATACCAATGGACAGGTACCAATGGAATTACTGGTTCTCGAGCAACTATATTTGAAGACACAAGAGCACATGTCCACATGGCGCGACGGAATATGATGGTTCCCTATCATTCAATGTTACGAGAGGTCTATTAATTCCCATTCTTGACCACATCGAATAGCTAAGTACCTGCTCAATTACTGGATTCTTCCTCTCAGTCGACAGGCATTTCTCAACCGTTGTGTTCCCAGGGCAAGGTTTAGTACCAAGTCTAACTTAGCGCAAAGACCATTCCACAGAGGCTGGTTCAATGACCGACATTTATGAGTCAGACGGACAATGCCAATATGGAGTGTACAGAGAGCCAAGGTTATCCTTAAATAGTCCCAAACTGACAAATCGCTGAGGTTCAAAGCATACACCCATACCACAAACTCGGCCACAGATTCACCTGGGTCAAAATACCACCACTAATACCAGCCTCAACACATTTGCATCTACATCATTACATGAATCTTCAGCTCAGAGCTGAAATACACAGCACCACTTATATACACTGGGTATAAACATCCCAAAGGTGGTAGCGTGCAAATAATTTACACTAACTTGCCAACATGCGTCATCAACAATAACAACGCCGAATTTTGTCGCAATTCTATCCGACATAGTGCGCAAACCCAATATAAAGTCTTGCCTCCACGATCAGACAACACAAAATACTTACAGAACTCACAGTGGGTGTATCTACAATCGCTACCAAGCACACGACGTCACAACCTAGGAGAATCAGGTTTATTAGTACTTCAGCCACAAGACCGACAACACAACCTCTAAGACAAAACCGCCAACACAAACATATCAGCAACAGTAACAAGTCCCCCTTCAACAGGTATCAAAACGAAATTCTTTACACCTATCAATCAACTGACGCTAAACACGCCAAGAGACGAAATTTCCTTGATAGACCTGTCGTAACTCGCCGAAAGCATCCACACAGTGAACCGAGGACTTGGGAACAAGTTGCGTCTCAATCGTCTGTCGCCTCGTTGGTAGGCCTAAGGTTATCGCTTGTCGGCTAGGGAGAGATTTACAGGCGCTGATACTTGATCTGAATCAGGGAGAGATCGTTGTATTTTTGCTTTTTTTTCGCTAACATTAGTGGTAGTTCTGTTTGTCGGTAATACCCAACTTTCCAAGTAGGCAAAGGGAAACACGAGGCTTTCTATACAGCGCCATGGTGATAGTTGAATGCGCCGGACCCACTTTTGCGACACCTCCAGCCCAGCCAGTTTTCCTAATTCTTCGAAGCTGCACGACACCTCATTTTTACAAGATCACGCGCAGAAACCCCAATGTGGTATCATAAATCGGAGGAATGAGTACTTGAGAAGAAATGATAGGACGATTAGAGGGAGAAAACTGGATTGAACAGAGGTTGAGGGGCGAAATATCCCCACTGCCAGTAGTGAATACATGGTGGGACAACTAAACCTCGATTGCATGCCCCTCTTGGGCGGCCACCGTCATGCTCAACAATTGTCCTTTCCCACAAATTAGTGGATCAAAATTCGCAATGATGAGCTCTGTCTCCATAATGGCTTCCTTTCACGGCAAAAAGAACCATGACGCTAGAGTTAAGAGAGCAGCCGCAAATACGCTGCGTGTAGAGTGATAATGGTTTCCACCGGTCAGCGAACATGCTGAGGTACGAGAATGTTCAATCGAGAATCGAGTGTGCTACAGGATTTGGCCTCCTTCTAATGTTGGTAAGCCACTGGAACCCGGAAAATGCTGATAGTGCCACCAGCGACTAATGAATAATAACAGAACGAGTCGGATTGTTCCCCTACTATCACAGGGCGACAGGGAATTCACCAAGAGTGTGATACGTGCAAGTTAATGGAGAAATCTGCTGACCTAAATTTAGAGCTTTACCAAGCAGAGCTGACAATTATGATAGAAAATGGAGTTTATGACAGGAAAGTTTTCGTGTAAGCATCAGGTTGAGCATTACCATTCTCTGGACGGACTTTTTCGCCTTGCATGTGCCCTGAAACCATTTATGACAAATTATCTTCAGACAATGATGGGTTCGGGAATATATACTGGGACCTGTTCGCTAAGCGACTTGGAGGACTAGTCAAAGAGTTAGACCTGTCTTAAATGGTTGTAACTTGGGCTTAGAGTACAGGGCGCCTAAGCAAGTAGCAGAAAGCTGATTAAGTTAATTGGGAGCAGTCAGCAGAATCCTGCTCTAAGGTGAGTTAACTTAGAACATGTCATGAGAGATTGCTTTTAAACGAAATGGCATTTATAAGATGAGGGTAGAAGAGGTCGCATCTGTGTAGTTTTTTATTTTTTGACTTTTTACTTACATGACTTTTATTAGTACTATATTACACAGAAAATTAAACAATAAAAAATAAGCCGAATATAAATGTGGAATGAGTGCAACGTTTTGTAATGTTCAGGTTCTCTCACTCTTCAGATAACTCCAATGTATGGGCTTTTTTGATTTCTTTTTCATTGGACCACTGCTACTTAAGCTTTATAATTACTTGTGGACTTTTGTGTTGGATGGGTGTTGGGCTATATGGGGTATATGGGGTTAAGGAATAAATTAATAGGCAACGATTTCTTGCACATTTGTAAACAGAAAATTACCAATTAGTAGGATAATTACTTACTTACAATATTTAATTATATTTGAACAGAATTCTAAATTGGTCCATGAAAGATCCGGTTAAATGGTCCTCAGATCTCCTTGCGTGTCCGAAGAGGCGATCTGAATGGGGTGGTCATTCTGTGATGCGACCGTAAAAAGAGGCCCCCGTGTCAAGCAGGTATATTGGACGATTTTACAAAGATCGCCTCATGTCAAGACCTTGATGGCGAATTGTTGATTATTTTACTGTTTTTAGTCTCCAAGTTCGAGGAATAATTTCATCATATGGAGACGTACATTGCCGTGATTGAGGGCTTCAAATTAATTGATATGCCGGCGCTCAGTCCTCTTGAGAGAGAAGGGTCTTTATCTCCTAACAAGCTTGATGATCACGGACCCCGGTTATTTTCGGTGCTCTCGAGATGACCCAACCCATTCGTCCTGACGAACGCAAGGAGTTGAGGAAACCTTCACCCGGAATCTCTGAGGTATTTCAGTTCTTTATAGATGGTAATCAATACGTACGATATCTGTGAACTATTTCTGTTGTATGCACAAATTCAGTCGCACTCTTACGACACGCAAAGGATGACTGGGCCTTCTGAAGCCGGGAAGGCCTAGATAGTTTTGCAGCCTTCACGGCATTGGGCGGTGATGTCTCCGTTATGGATGAAATAATCTCATGGTGCGCGCAGGTAAAACAATAAAAAAAATCAACAATCATACTGTTTAATGATGAGATACTAATTCATCTTTTTGTCTAAAAGGATATGCACATCTTAGATATGTATATGATATTTATTTTCATGATGTTAGGTTGGGGTAATCAAATAAATCACGAGTTGGCATATTATCTACAATGCTACATGCAAGCATTTCTATTTGTCTGTAGCTAACGTACAGTTTTGTAATTATATGAATTTTCATTGGTGTCGGAGTTTGGGAGAGACAGAGTGCTATCATTAACTCCCCACTGCGTCGCATCAACTGGCAGTTGAATTATTCACCTGACACATTGCACGCTCTAACAGGTCCACAGTCTTGGTTTATTGTCCAAACATCATGGGCGTCCATGTTGTCGATGTTGTTTGCATGCTCTTCAAAAATTTTGATCAGACGGAATCCAAATTTATTTTTTCGATCAACATTTTCAATTTCACAAACACTGCACCTGTCGCACAAAACAGTGTCACTGTACTCGTTCACAAAAAACAGTTTATAATTTACTTTATGTTTTACTGTAAATGTAAGACGTTGTCATCACATATCTGAGTTAATGGTAGGACATATTTGATATTGCATTTGTGGAATATCTTAAGTACTCGTATTGAAATTGAAACTCGATAAAGATAATAATTTAACTGTGGACTTGGGATTTCATTGATTTATTTATCCTTTTTTTTTTTCTTTTTTATTATTGTTTCAATTATAGACAAACAATATATAATCACACACATCCTGGAAGATTAACAAAATATTACATG
>CAJDSM010076834.1:0-14230 GCA_903981925.1 Ostrea lurida
GGGGGGGTAATATCTATGTGTGAATACAAATTTGCTCTAGACCACAAAACTAGAGAAACCAAAAACCTAAAATATTCAAGTTTCTTCAACTACAAGGTCCGGGGCCAAGATTGGTCCACTGTAAGATATCCATTTATATAATTTGTCAGTATAATGTTAGTTAAATCTAAACAAAATATTTGTATCAAAACTTACCTTTAAGAATTTATTGATAACGTTTTTGACAAGCAAATATTCTTTACGTAGCTTCATTTCATTTCTCATCTTCTCTGCTGCTTTTCTGTACAACAAACAGACCATACAATACTTAGACATTCTTTACAATAATCAACATTAGCTGGACGTTAATTAATGTCTACCTTCCCATTTCCGTGTCTGGATAAACTACATGACCCCGCCGTCTACACTCAAACACGGGTTTGAAGCTCTGCATTTCGTCGTTTGCATACTGGAATTAAAACAAACAATAATAATGTTACGACGTTCGAACATCTACCCACCCACAGATAGATGGATAGATAGATAGATAGATAGAGAGAGAGATTTTCCCGGGAATATCTATAACTCCTCTCACCATTGTACATAGTCAATTGTACATATATCACTTGTTTTTAGATATCTTTTTTTTTCAAAACAAAAACTTAATCGCAAGTATATACCATTCTAATTAACGAAAACACCAAACACTATTAAAATATAAGACTGATTTCGAGTACTGTTCAGTAAGTAAAGGAGAGTTTAACGGATGTGAAAAAGATATTGCCCTGATGTGGATGAAAACACCTAAATTAAGCCTACAAGAATAATGCATTATTCGTTAGAAGGGTTGATAAGGTCTTTATTTAAGTTCTGAGAAAATAAGAAAATTTTAAAGGTAATTCAAAGTCTATATTAAAGTATATATATTGTACAGTAAGGTTCATTACAACAGAAATAAACATGATACTATATCTCACCAGAACAAAGCCCAATGTTTTTTCAGCAGTTTCTTCGTTCCGAGCAAACCTGTTTCGTCTGTCCATGATTTCGGGGAGTTTCTCCAAAGGCTGCATTTTTTTGAGGAAAGAATCTTCTTTCTTCATCGATAACCACCATCCTAAAAATCAGTAAGCCTTTAACTATAAATAGGCGAAGTTAACATCGTGTTCAACGTAATCATAATACGAAATCGAGTGCAGGGCAACACGGACCTCCGACAAAAACGAAGGCAGGATCAGGTGCCATGGAAGAGTGAGCATCCTCTGCTGACCGGTCACACCCACCGTGAGCCCTTAGTCGAAATAAAGTAAACGGGATTACCCGTAGTGAAATCTAGTAGGAAAATGACAGTCTAACAAATTGTAAGTCAACATTTGACTTAGTGATATCTTGCAATCGCATACAAGGTCATTATAGCGACCGTAGAATTTGCGAAAAGATTACTATTAACGACATTCGTTAAACCTGCAAACATCAATTTTTTGTTAGTGTTGGCTTCACTTTGAAAAGGCCTCATACGCATAGCATGCTCAAAATTTGTCGATACATCCGTATCCACACTCAAAGTATATTACTGTTATACGTGCAAGTTCGAATAACTACACAGAGGATATGCAAACTCTACTTCCGTTTTAATATATCTTGATTATTAAGGTGAATGAGTGTGTTTAGAAAAGAGTTTAAAAGTAAGTAGGAGGCCTGAAGAGTAATATGTTCAGGATCGGTGATCACAATTATACTAGTGATAATCATGATTGCTTGGGAGTAGTAACCATGATGACCACTGATAACCCTTAATCATGTTTAGTACTAATTGGCGATCATGAATAATCACTGATTACCCCATGAGGTGATAATGAAGACCATTGATTGCGCTATGATCGTGTTTAGGACTGGTATTAATGCACGCAGTTGGTGACGTCATGGTTGTGTATACGACTGTGATATGACCCAGCAGTTGAGGGCCAATGATGTCCATTTGTGTGTAGGTACGATGATCATGATGAGAACTGATAACGTCAAATGATGTTCATAACTGGTGATGATAGCCAGTAACTGATGATCATTGTATTGAGAACTGGTTTGATGATGACAGATTCATTGAAAGTAGTCCCTATACCAATTCAGTGAGGTAATTTTTTTTCTTATAATCCAGGATCCACGTCTTGTATGTACACTCGACTGTATGCAATGGCGTCCTTGAGAGAAATATAAACAGCGGTAGTTGTGTTTTATCTGTGTATATACACTCTATGGAAGCAACCAATAGAGTTTTTGGGAAAGTATAATGCTATTGTGATAGAGATGTTCGTGTACTGCATGTTAATAGCTATAGAGGTACATGTAATTTACCATCAAAAACAAGTGATCGGGTAATTCGCCAGTAGTCCTCCATCAACGTAGATATTGTCGTCCCCAGATCTCGTGTATTGCACTGGTTGCATCAAGCCTATTAATAGAACAATTTATAGAATGATCATAACATTCAACGCTAGGTGAATATATCAAAATAGATAATGACATTCAATTCAATGTTAACCTGGAATGCTGGCCGACATTCGCACTGCATTCTTAGTGGTACGTCAGGTGTCGTTTTGAGATGAAAATATTCCTCCTCCATGTTGTTGACATTGGTGACAACATACAAAGTTCTTTTCCGGTCTTTGTATAACTGATGATAAATATTGAAATATCTATTTTTATGTTATATTTCTAATATAAACACTGATATCATTTTTATAAGTTATATTATTATATCTTTCGTGTAAAATACTCGAATCTGATTGGCCAGAACAGTTAAAAAAAACCACCACAATGTTTCCGTCTGAGAATAGGGTGATAGTATCTAACGGGTTCATATCATAAAAATGACATGTTTCACTTTATGCGCGTACGATTTGCTGTAGATTGTTAGACGACGATGTCGCTTGAGCGTTTAGATTGCAAAACTGCAAATTTCATGATAGACGGTATGATGGTCTTACAAAGTGTCTCCTTGATAACTTTAGTGTTTAAATAACAACACATATAGTTCGTATGGTTTCTCCCTCAGGAAGAATACATATCCAAAATGGTATATTAACTAAGATAAATTCTAACCACTTCCATATCCAAACAAAAGCTTATACCCATCGACTTGTTGAATTCTATATTGAATATGCCACATGTAATTAAAAAACTTTACTGTCGCACATCGAAAACAAACACTTACATCGCTAAAAGTTCCATCTTTATTTCCAAGTTTCTTCTCAACAAGTTCTCCCACGAATTCATATAACGTGTTCATGGGCTGCCATCCGAAGTAGCGCAGTAGATTTGGGAGTAAACTTAATCGTCCACATCTTGCGTCTGCCAGAAATAAAAATAACCCATAAAACCAGTCAAATGAAAACATTTTTTCTTTCGTTTGTTCATGCTGGTCGACTTTTGCATTGAGATATTGACATTTATCATTTCGTTGCTACATTTCGACTTCTGATGTGTTTTTATTGTTCATGATCATACTAATGGTGCTCAACGGATTTTTTCGAAGCTTAATTAAAAATATTCATGTTTAATCCTCACGAAGAAGTATTAAGTCCTTCTCCATGACTTCTCGAATTTCCTGGGAACTGTAGCCCAGGGCAGCCATGCACGCAGTCATGGAACCCACACTTGTCCCAGCAAACCTTTTGATTTTCGGCATCAAACCTAATTCTTCCAAGGCCTGTAAGAATTGAATATCCTTAAACTTCACGTCATCACCATAAACTGCCATGTCCACAATATAAAGGCAAATATAACGAACAGTGATCAATCGCGCAAGTCAAAATAGAATACAAAACAAGATTTGGGCAACACGACCACCTTGGACACAGCAGACGTGGGATCGGTGCCTAGGAGGAATAAGTTCCTAATAAATCTAAGGTACTTTTTGTTGATAATGTATTTATAGTTTGTTGGGTTTTTAAAAAAAATACAGATATCCAACTGTGATCGATCTCATGAATCCCATGAAGAATAACAAATTAAGAGTAGGGCTAACATGCAACCTTGGACACACCCAGAGGTTGGGATCTGATTTCCCAGGAGGAAATAATATCCTTTTTTGACCGGACACAATTTGAGGCCGTACAACTTTTATGCAATTTCATCTTCCTCTGCAATTCACTTACTGGAGTAATGATTTAGTCCATTTGATTATACCTGACGAACTCGAAATAAAGGACACCACAGAATCTGACAGATGTGCTTCATATTAGGAATATTTTTCTTAAACATTGACTCTAATGGCAGACTTACACTACATTATATGATAAACGTGATGACTTTGATTTGCAATCGTCAACTTCCTTTTCTATGTAGTAATGTACCACTATCACCTGCCTTATGGTGTGTATGTCTCTCAGTTGATTCGATAAGCAAGGGCATGCCATGCGTATGATTTTTCAAAGCGAGGCCAACTACTAACCAAAAAGTTGATGTTCAGGGTTATAACGAATCTCGTTTAAAGTCATCATTTCGCAAATTCTACGGTCGCTATAATGACCTTGTTTGCGATTACAAATTATCACTTAGTCATATGTTGACTGATTTCTTTCATTGCCCTTTTCGTACTAGATTTGACGACGGGTAACCCCGTTTACTTTGTTTCGACTACGGGATCACGGCGGGTGTGACCGGTCAGCAGAGGATGCTTACTCCTCCATGGCACTAATCTGCCTTCGCTTTTGTCGATGGTCGTCGTTGCCCTACACCCCGATTTTGTATGTGTTTTTGGGAACTATGGTTACGTTTAATACATTGTTAATTCGCCATTTTATTTGTATCCCTGTTTTCCAAATTACGGTATTGCAGTTATGGTGTCCTTACTATATGATATAAAGCACAAGGAGTGCAATAAATTCCTTTAAATTCCTTTAAACATAACTGTGCTCAATGAAGAATTATTTGAATATTTTACAGAAATAATAGCTATATTTTAGATCTCATAGGTGTGGAAGTAAGTATCGAAAATATAGTGAAAATTTCTGTGCTTTACATAAAAATATTTCTTCGCTTAAGGCTGTTGAGGAAATACTTCATTCAAATAAGATATAGATAAAACTGTAACAAAGAGAATTGGATGTATAAAGTATAGGAAATTAAACAATACCAGTAGAGCTCCTGGATAGACCACGCCTTTAGCACCGCCTCCCTCAAATACGATATTTTCAAAAGGAAACTGGTCCACATAATCTCTAACGTTTAATGATGACAACTCGTCTGTTTCTGATTGTTCTGCAAGATTTTTATGATCAATCAAATAACAAACAAATTTACAAACGTTTACGGAGTAACTTGTAAAGAAACAAATAATTAGAAACCTTGCACTCCTGAGTCTTCAAACTCCGTGTCATCATCTCTCTCAAGCATTTCGTCAATGTATTGGTGTTTTGTAACATCGTTGCCAGGGACTGTTGACAAACTTGTATCATGCGAGAAACTAGGACCCATTATTGAAGCAAAATTGACAACTGACTGTGACGGTTAACGGTTTCTGGAAAGGCAACCGGTATACCAAGAATGTGACGGTCGATGGTTTCTGGAAAGGTAATCGGTAGCAAGACTGACGGTGAACGGTTTCTGGAAAGGTAAAGAGAAATAGATTAAAGATGCAATTGACACACGCACGCACGTACATGTAAGACTCCAATGTGCAATATCGCTAAAAATAGGATTATTCTAATAATAGCATGATAGAACTTAGATTTTGTGGGTGTGCGGGATTTTCATGCAAAGTTTACCGTATTACTCATCAATTGGCGGTTTGATTTCAATGGAATAAACTCTATTTGCATATCAAACGTAATGCCCGACATACCACCGGTAGCACTGACCTATCTAATTGAATAGAAGTATTTCAACAGCAGCACGATAGTTTGCTTCAGTTAGCGTTCGGGATTTTCATACCACGACTACCATAATACTCATCGATTGGCCGTTTCGTCTCAATATAAAGGCAAAGATAACAAACAGTGATCAATCTCGAAAGTCCTAAATGGAATACAAAACAAGGGTTGGGCAAACACGGACCTCTGGATACACCAGAGGTGGGATCATGTGGTTAGGAGGAGTAAGCATCCCTTGTCGACCGGTCACATCCACCGTGATTCCATTGTCTTGATCAGGCAAACAGATGTTGGGCAAACACGGACCTCTGGACATAAATAATATGATTGCTGTGAATACTGTTTTGTATATCAAATACATTATCCGACAATGCCACTGGTTCATTGAACAATCGGATTAAATGACCGTTTACGAGAAATACATTCGTTTGTCGTATAAACAACAGCACTTGGTCACCCTACAGCATGTTTTGAGTAAAATTACAAGCTGCCATGGATTAAAAAAGTTCTTATTCCGTTTTTGTTTTATCTCAAATTAATGTTTAAAAGTACTTCATCCTTGTATAATTTTTTACTCATTTAGTATACAATAGTCGAAGGACAAAGTGTTGTTATTTACGAGCTAATTCTTGTAAAAAACATTCCTTGCGATTGGTCAGTGCTACAGGTAGTATGGTCGAGTACTATGTTTGATATGCAAATAGAGTTCATTTCATTGAAATCAAACCGCTTATCTATGGATGATACGGTATAAATTGCATGAAATTCTATCATGCTCACTAAAGCGAACTGTCATTCTGTTAGTGGAATAATTCTGGCTGTTTACGAGAATCCTCTCGAAAACAACAATACGTGGTCCGTCAATGACGATTATTAAACTAAAATAGAAAACTCTTAAATACAAGGATAAATCATTTGAAACTCTTTGTTATTACAATTAAAAAACGGACTAAGAGTTTTTAAAAAACCACGCGGACCACGTAATAATTTTACGTAAAACATGCTGTAGGGTGACTACATCCTTTTGCTTATACGAGAAAATGCGATAGTACGAGTTACATTCTCGTCAACGGTCATTCAGTCTGATTGGTCAATGCTATTGGTCAATGCTATTGGTGGCATCGTCGGATACTAGCTATGTTTTGATAGAAATAAAATAAATATTCAACACATTTTTTTATTGAAAAGGCAAATCTAGCCAAGCGTGCAGTATATATTATAAAAACTTCTTTGTGAAGGTACTCGCCGCGCAGATCAACACACAGAGAAGTCAGATTAAAACTACGAGTTCGTATATGAGTTGTGTTTGGACTAATGTACTGTTTAAACCATTTGTTACCTTCGCCAAATTTATATCTAGTATCTGCGGTATATATATACCAAACTTTAAAATCTCTTTAGCTATCTGTAGAAAGTTCTATTAATTACAGTCGTCACTAACCAGTGTTTTCGTGTCTCAGCAAGCAAAAGCGACTTGCAGCGGATGAATCATTAAAAAAAATTGAGTCGAAAGAGAGAGTTAGGCCTTAACAAGAGAGATGCGATTTTCTTTCGATAACACCGCTTATTCTTCATATCACACGCTCACCACATTGTACCATTCCGCGCAGCTAATATAATCAATGTGTACAAATATAAACGTCTAAATTCAGTTACAGCAGTACAAGCATTAGTACGTTTAAGGAAACCAAGTAACGTAAATTTAGTTATACCAATACATAGTCACAACAATGTTAAGAAAACTTCTTGGTCAGTCACACAAACTTAAATACTGAAGGAAACCTAGTGCGTTAATATACAAACATGTAAAATAAACGTCTGGGTAGTAACAAAATCCTCTAATATACTGAAGAAAATAAGATACGAAGATTCCACTTAATTAATGTTATATGGTGTTGCACAATCATGTAAATTATATCAGATCGCTAGTAGTACAATAATCTAGGTGATTTGAGGAATAAACTAGTACGCAATTATATACCACAACATGTTAACAGATAAACACTCTTCTAGTTAGGTACAGAAATAACTTAGTATTGCGAGGAAACTAGTACGTTAAAATACACTAACACCACTTACATATAAATTTCAATCCTCAGTTACCCGAGTATATACTAAACCCCCTTATAATAGAGTTAGGCCCACTATAATGTCCGGATTGTGTTATTGGAGATCATAGACATTCTTGAGTGATTATTTGACTACTGAGCACATTCAAAATTCAAAAGTCGTTCTATAGGTCGTGTGTCCGGTACAAATTTTTATTCATTGAGATCAGCAGAATCGCGAGTTGACATATTTCAACATCTCTAAAGTTAAACACTAGATTTTGCCCCTTATCATGGCTAAACAATATTTCTCTGAGAAATAGATAATTATCTCGGTACTTAATTATCCTTGTCTCTCATTAAAACTATAGTGAGTCAAGCAGTCAATTCTCATTTCATCATAATACCCTGTGGATCCATATTATTTCTTTTTACATTTATTAACTTCCAGATTAAAAATATTTCCGGAATGATGATCAGATGATAATCGTGAGAGTTATTTTTAGACTACATTTGTTCATTTCGCACGACTTTAGAAGATGCATGTATCTTCCTTAGGACTCTTGCCTATAAGTCCGGTCAATCATTGAGACACTTTGAGACCAAAATTTCACTCGCGCACAACATGATATTCAGGCGCAGGTATATACGTAGTACACAAATTAAGGTATGAGGAGATAACTAGTACAAGATGTCTCGACGAGTTCTAACCTCTCTTCAAAGGCTAGTCGTAAAAGTCGAGCAGTTCTAATGACAGTGTTACTAAGTTAAACTTAGAGAGTTCTGCTCGTACTGCTTTAGAGCTGCTCCATGATCTGCTCCAATTAACTTAATGAACCGCTCTTGGTGATTCTGCTCTAAGAGCGCTCTGTGACTGTCCAGTTGCACACTTAGAACAGGTCCTACGAATGCTCAAGCGACTGTCCAGAGTTCGCTTAGACACAGGTCCGACTCGACATGCACTAGAGTTTACACTCACTAGAACGAGGTCATGACATCCCGTGTCTCTATTCGCATTAAGCAACAGGTAACCACACCATGCTCTCTAGTTCACTTCCGAATACAGTTCCACGGACTGCTCCAAGTTCGCTATTAGCATGACGTATTGATAAATATTTATCTTTTTCGTCGCTAATTCTCCTAAATAAAAAAAAAAACCCCCGCAAAACAGAAAATTGAAAAATGCATATGGAGGTTTATTACAGATTGAAATTTTGCTAATTAATACACTCAATTGCATATACGTGCCGGTATATTGAAACGAGGCATAATGGTCATGCGCCACATCTAGCCCCTAAGATGAAACTACTTTTTTAGATCATGTTCCTATATTGATCATTATCATCATTCCCATACAATAACGTTCTGAGAGTTTTTGTGGAACACCATTCCACACAACTGTATATTTGTTGACACCAATCAAGCAGTACATCTGGAGGGACCGAAATGAGTGGAAATGACCAGGTATCAGACTACAAATAAAACGTTCCCGTACTTAGCGCATGGTTCCGAATTTGATATTTTGATTGACTAGTATAATGTTAATAAAAACATTTACGTGTTGCTATGTGCAGGTTATATGCATATGGTTATCCATAAGGCAAGACCAAATTGACCCGACAAGATGATCTCAGAGCGAACTTACACTTAACAATGTTCTCTGTATTATGTAACAAGGGCATCTATTCAATTCAACAGGCATTTTCACTAAATATTCTTACGACCACCACTGTGCCCAAATTCTTAAAGCTGAAAATGCTGGCAGTTTCCAAAGCGAGTTTAATTATTATTATATCATCAGGATGCTGTCTTATATTCTTGTACCGCTAGCTGCTCGCTAGAAAAGAACTAGCTCACTATGAGCTGTTCTAATTTATGTACCCTGCCGCAGAGCGATTAACGCGTTAGAACATGTCTGTGACATTGCTTTCATGACGCGCTTCGCGTCCGCTCCTAAACTTATACGTATGATTATCGTCGTCTACTGACTGCTCCAAGTTAACATTAGAACGATGGCTTCCCACTGAAAGCTTGCGTCTGCTCACTAAGTTAAATCGTAGAAGCAGTATCTGCATGACTGCTTTGCGACCGCTTTGTACGAGTTGCTCAAAAGTTAACTTAGAGCATTCTCATGACTTGCTCCCTCTAACATTACCTGGTTGGGCGAAGAGGTTAGAACTGGATCGCATCCCGTACGTTAAAATAATACAAAACATGTATACAATAAACTTTCTAGTTAGTTTACATCAAAATCTTGGTATTATGAGGAAAACTAGTACGTTAATATAATTCAAAACATATATCAAAAACCTCTAGTTGAGACAAAACTTATGTATTGAGGAAACTAGTAACGTATATAACCATAACATAATACAATATAAACTTCTAGAGTTTAGTACAAAAACATTATGTACTTAGAGGAATGCTAAGAACGCTTCAATTTTTACAAACGTGTAACAATAAAACGTCTATTTAGTACAAACATAGTACTTTAGGAAAAATACATTGTAGTACAAATGTACGTAAAATATTGGTACAAATAAACACAAACATCTCGGTTATTAAAAACAGTTGAAGCAGACCACTTCATTGTAAGGGTGGAAAATCGCCCTCCGAAACTGGCCTAACTTAAATTGAAAGTTTAGAAAAAAATAATATTTTATGCACAATATGAGAGTCAAGTTGTTATTATTAGGCTGTCCTGATTACTTAAAGAAGAAGTGCTAGAAATAAGTTCTAAAGGAATAGTTACAAATATATTGTGTCCAACATGAGTTTTTATATACCTATTTCGAATATAACTGAATACAAAAAATCATGCAAGAGGCCACTTCTCATGAAAACGCGTTATATGGTCACATGGCGCGATTAAAAGTGCGACACCTAAATTTTCAAACAAATTTCTCCGTTTGAAGGAACCGAGTCAACTAGAAAAGGATGCCGAAATAGCCTTGTATTGAAATACTTATTTCATATAAAACATTTTCTATTAGTCCTAGAAAATGAAAGTACTTTAGTTATAACTAATGGACACGCCGTTTCCTCCAAATAATGCGAATTCTCAGTCAGGTGTAAATTTTTTTTTGCTGAAAGAATTTTATTTCTGTTGCAAGTACATGCTATTTGTTCATCAGGGTCCGTGCGTTTCATGCATTTTAGATTTAGGTCTGTTTGCGGTGGAATCATACTTAAAAAACAAAAAAAATATATAGTTATGAAGGTTTCTAAATTTCAGTTTTTTGGAGAAACTGAGGAAATATTAAGCATAATATATAATAATTCAAAGGTATATACAATTAAAGCACATAACAGTCCGCACGGGAATCATGTTTGACTTGAAACAAATTCTTATGAGACGTGTAAATACAGTGCGTCATGGAGATAAAGTTTACGTAATACATTGTCGCATGATATTAATACTATTACGTATGCTTTTATAGATAATGTGATTTGTTTTTAACCAGGTTCATTTGTGAGGGCGCTTCAATATTGACTAGCGAATCAATATAGGATAACGTAACGAAAAACATCAAGTAATTACCTGATTTGTTGTGTTGATTATTGTCAGGACAGAAAGACCAGATGTTTTAGCGGAGTTAAATCTAGAATAGTCAATTAGAAAGCATTATTGAGAGAGCATCTCGTCGTAAAAGTTAAATGATGCTCATAAAATTAATGAATGCTATTTGTATTAGAATTTGAGCAGCTGAAGTTTCAGCTGAAAGAGTACTTCTGTCAGCGAGGATAAGCACGCAGTGAAAGTTTATACAGTCCAATCTAGTAAAAGCAATAGAAACAATAAAGCTAGTGTTCCTTGAAGATATTCCAGTTCGAATTAACAGATCACATGAAACTACCGGTCTAACTATCTCACCGATCTCGTCCTAATATCTCTCTTCTTTGCTATACTGAACTCCGTCCACTTTAGAAAGTCATATCTTCTTCCTGTAGATTGTGTTAATTTATGTATCGATTTTTGTCAAAATACAGAATAGAGAAAAGTCTATTCAAGCCATTACACACTCTATCTTCTGTAAGTGACAGGTCTTACAGAAGGCCAAATAGTGACGTAGAATATTGGCGAGTTTTAATTAGTGTGTATACAATATAGCGATTTGATCGCCTGCATCCTTTACGAGGGTAAATTTCATCCGAATTTTCACGTCCAAATATAATGTAATAAAATGTTCATTTAAATGTTGTCAAAACGCAGAAAACAAAAGCCAGTCCCAAAGGTGAGTGATCTTTAGCCATGATTTTTATCTCTCCTTACAGTTAATTAATTAATACTGAATACCAGGGCAATAAGCAACTCAAAAATTTTGCAGCTTTCTGATTATTTGAGGAAATAGATATCACGCTAGACTGATCGAAGAGTATTGGGTCTGAAGATTCCCCATTGTATACATATATTACGCCGAAGATGCGACACATTTCAGATAAGCTCTACTTACAAATATAAGGGTGAAGTACCTTCAAGTTTATCCGTCCTATGGATAGAACAATCTCTGAACGCTGAAGACAGCCTTCTTAAGGTAGGCCTACAGTTACTGGGTCTGCAATCTCATTATGTCTCTGGAGAAAAATTCAATGAGGGACAAGATGACAACTAGCGATGATAAATTTAGCTCACCAATGCCAAGTTCATAAGCCCTATAACACATAAAATCATCTTTTCAACCGAACTTGTACTGTTGCAGTTGAAATTAAGATCAGATCTTGCAAGATAGAGAGTGGGCATGAAAGGTTTACTAATACGAGGAGTGCTGGATAATTGCATTGACTGTGTACTCTCAGAAAGTGATTTCTCTATATTTTTTAAATCTTCCATTTATGGTAGGGCAAGAATTTTTGAGAATCCGCCCTTCCTAGCCGAATGATCCCTCCGGTGTGCAACTAAGGACTAAAAATATATAAAGAGGTGTAATTAATGTATGTACCAGCTCCAAGATATTGTCTAAGGGATGAAAGTGAATGGAAAGAATATGGAGCTCTCCCAAGCATATAGTGGGCCCTTAGAGCAGTTTGTACATTAATCAACCAAAATGACAAAATCAAAAACCAGCTCTTGAATTTTATTCATAGTGCCGGTCATTAGACCACGCTTAATTATACTAAGAGATGTGCCTTAGAAATAAGACACACGGTCTTAGCCAGAACGAAGCCTCCAGTCTATGGACGAGAGAAGTGGTCATTTTTTTACACATTAAATTTAAAAACCTAAATGTTATTCAACACATTTCATCAAAGGCCGAGATAATATAGACATGAGGAGTGACTCGACAACTGGGATGGCAAGGGACACATTTCATAGCAACGCAGATTTGCTTGTTGGCAACGTGGATCGGAAATGAACCTTAGACCTGAAACACTATTTCTCATCTACAATAGCTATCACTTTTACAGGTACACTTTCTCAGACAGAACAGATGGGATTGGTAGTAAACACTGTAACAGAGGGGAAATCTCAAAGCCTGTCTATTATCCAAGAAGAAGTTACTCTAAATGTTTATAAAGCTCCTGATAAAGCAGATTGTCATATCTATACCTGTGATTCTTTTTCAGAGAAGACGTACTGTTTCATTTGAAGAAGAAAAACAAACAAGATTCCAATTTCGGTCCGTTTAATTCAGTCATTTCATAGGAGTCAGTCATACTCTACGAATAAATCTACCAGATCCATCAAACTATATCACCGTTTGGTTACATGCCTATCGTACAGAGCACTGCGATAACCTAGTGCCTCACCGAATAGATGACGCTAACACGTATGATTCCAGATAGATGCATGTACAATATCTGAGCGTTCTTGGTCAAGCGAGTAGATCGACACTGTATTTTAACTGAAATTTCATAAGCTCTGTACTTTCAAGTTGAATGGATTTTCAAAAATGGGTCAGTTCGCCAGAATAAATGAGACAGACTTGTGCCACTACGTAATGAGGTGGCTTTTACATATGCCATGAAGCTTTTTGAAATGATATTGGGGAGCACAATATCGATGATGTGAGAGTAAGTGAGTCTGCGGTTGGTAGAACTCCTTGGAATGGAATGTGTAAAATTTGCTCGGGGCACCGTATAGCTGCTCAAATGTTACTATGCAGGGAAAACCACTCAATAAATCGCGGCAATGAGAAGCCCCATATAAAATTCACTGTCCAGATGCTCTATGTGGAAGATTCTGCCCTATCCTAGGCTGGTTTTGATGTAATTGTAGCTAATGAGGGGATTAACACATCTATTTTGCACCTAATATATCTTCGAATAGTGTTATGAATGAAAACATGAAAGAGATTATTAGAGTACTTGTTTAGAGCATACCAATGGAGCAGA
>CAJDSM010076839.1:0-12900 GCA_903981925.1 Ostrea lurida
AAGTCCTCATACGCATAGCATGCTCAACTGGAAGATATACAAACCATAAGCAGATGACAGTGGTACACATAGAACGGGAAAGTTGACGATTGCAAAGTTAAAGTCATCATGCTTATCATATAATGTAGTTATCAGCCTGCCATTAGAGTCAATGTTGAGTAAAATATCCAGATACGAAGCAGATATGTCAGATTCTGTGGTGTCCATTTTATCGAGTTCTTCGGGATTCAGGTACATGTATATTATTGTTTGCAAAGTTTTTAAAAACTAAAAATGTGATGAATAGCTAGATAATCTGAAGTATACTATAATTTAAACATAACATTTACAATGGTATTTTTTTTACTGTTCAAAATTATGATGTTTTAAATTACAGATTTAACATTTCATCAGTCTTTGTTTACATATAAAATGACTCGGGTCTTTGTTTACATAGCACAATATGGCTTGTATCCTTGCAGTCAGAAAGTCCAAATTTTGGTTTCCAACACCAAATAAGATTTGATATCTAAAATGAAGAAATGTATTTTTGTGCCAACATCGTAAATCAGTCCCTTAATTTAAAACTGTAACGCAGAGTCTACGGTCGGAATATGTGTACAAGATTGATTAATTAATTATATGTTGTTTTACGTCCCTCTTGAGAATACTTCTTCACTCATATGAAGACGTTACCATTGCTGGTGAAGGGCTGCAAATTTAGGCCTATAGATGCTCGGCGCTCATGGCCTTTGAGCAGGGAGGGATCTTTATCGTGCCACACCTGCTGTGACACGGGGCCGCGGTTTTTGCGGTCTCATTCGAAGGATCGTTCCATTTAGTCGCCTCTTACGACAAGCAAGGGGTGCTGAGTCTCTATTCTAACCCGGGTTCCCACGGCGTTGAAACAGAAGATGGGTAAAAAATGACTTAAATGCTTCTTAATAGTACACGGTTGTTTATTTCTGGGTATTGCCATCTGCATGAAATTATTAGTAGAAGAATTGTTACATGTATTCAAAAGTACGTCATTGTGATGTAACAGAGGGGTCGTTATAGAAATTAGGTGTCACTAATTGTGTCCCATCTGATTCAAAAAGTAGATCAAATGATAAGAAGAGGTCATGTAATCTTTAATTTATTTATGTACATGTAATCCAGTTCCATTTGATAGTTATTTTAAGAAGGTATCGCTTAGAATGTTTGGCATTGTACTAGGTAAGGTATTTTGTTTTTGTATATGCACATTGTAAATGTGTGTATATGCAAAGTGCATTTATCTAAAGCGGTAGAACTAGTATATGTTTTAGTGGATTACTAGTATATTGTGTATTATTCCATTGTTACGTTTGCCTTCCTTAAAGGTTTTCATTTTCATTTGGAATATTGCTCACTGTATAAAGATGGTGCTGTATTAAGGCAGCGGAGCTATTTTGTGACACTTAATATAAATTATTTTTGTTTTGATAATAATTTCAAAGAGATGTTGTACATGCATCTCCAATAGAACAATAATGTATCTATCTAGTGTGCTGTCTTGTCTCATTGATTGATTGATTGATTGATTATTTATTTATTGTTTTATGTCCCACCGAGAATATTTCACTCATAAGGAGACGTCACCAATGCCGGTGAAGGGCTGCAAAATTAGGCCTATGCTCGGCACTCAGGGCCTTTGAGCAGGTAGGGATCTTTATCGTGCCACACCTGCTGTGACACGGGACCTCGGTTTTTCCGGTCTCATCCGAATGACCGCCCCATTCAGTCGCCTCAGATTACGACACGCAAGGGGACGCTGAGGACCTATTCTAACCCGGATTCCCACGGGGCTTATTCACTGAAAAGATGTTAAAGGCATTATGTTAAAGTGGTTTGCTTTGTATACTAGTAGTATAACTGCACATATATGTTCTTATTCCATAACATTTATATGTTTTCGTTGTTCGTTCGTTATCTTTCTTTTTTTTATTTTAGTTTTTGGGGCTTTTTTGTGGGTGGTGGTAATGTTTTTTCGTTGTTGTTGTTGTTGTTAATGTTGTTGTTTTGTTGTTGTTGTTTATTTCTTTTGTTTTGTTTCGTTTAGGTTTGTTTCGTTTTGTTTTGTTTTTCATTGCTATTTTTTATTTGATTTTTTTTTTTATTTGTTGGTTGGTTTTTTGTTGTTTGTTTGAACCTTCTTTTTTTTCCTTTCTTTTTTTTTTTTTTTTTTTACCCTTTTTTTTTTTCCTTTTTTTTTTTTTTTTTTTACCCTTTTTTTTTTTCCTTTTTTTTTTTTTTTTTTTACCCTTTTTTTTTTTCCTTTTTTTTTTTTTTTTTTTGAAACCTTTTTTTTTTTCTTTTTTTTTTTTTTTTCCTGTTATCGATTTGTTGTTTAAAGGGGTGATGGTACATGTATATACACATACCGATTATCCTTTTTTCCTTTCATTTTAAGGTTTGTTCCTCTGCTCTAGTTTACGTGTGTTTGCCCAGACAGTCTGTGATGACGTTGATACACAAGTCTGCACTGGCTTCTACAGGAGAATGGAAATGTGCGATGACCCTTGTTATTCCAAACTCTGTCCACGAACGTGCAAGAAATGTCGTACGTAAGCACGAAGAAAGCAAATGATTTAAATATGAAATTATCGTTCAAAAGTGGGTTTGGCACGTGAGCTATGTAACACAATAAAGTAATTGTTTAATAACTCAGTTATTTTTCAATTATACGGAAATCATAAAATTTTGTAAAATGTACAAAGAACAAGGGACGTTATTGGCTATTTACCGCGGATTTTTTATATTTCAAACTTTCATAGCATATAAATGTACAGTACATCGGATGCCAGGACACTTTATTAATCGGACGTCTATTTTTTAATACCCGGATTGATGTTGAATTTGCAATTCGCACGGTGGTTTTCCCTCTTTTTCTTTCCTCTTCTTCTTCTTTATTTTTGTTATTTTATTTAGTTCCGATGGTGATAGAGGACATTGATTCATACACCGAGTGGCACATAACCACCAAAATGTCATCGTGTGATAACGTTCGTACTCGAGAATTATTTTCTAACGTTATTTGACGTGGTATGGGGATTTACCTTGATGGGGACAGAATACCTCTCTAAAATAAATGTTTGAATTTACAGACATATCGAGATGGAAAGTGTTTTTCTTTGGTTTGGGTTTTCAATTATGTAAACAAGATACCATTTATAGCTCAATAGGTAGAGACTACCACGGATTTGTAACTAATGGCATAATCTGTACGCTGATTACATCTCGCCTGGATGATTAGCGTTCATGTACGTTCAGTTCGTGTAACTGGATTGGCTGGGCATCCGAATGGCAAATATATATAAATGTTTTCAATTGAGAGAGAGAGAGAGAGAGAGAGAGAGAAGAGAGAGGAGAGAGAGAGAGAGAGAGAGAGAGAGAGAGAGAGAGAGAGCATTTTTAAAAGATATCTTTTATGAGAATGACGTCTTAGAACGTTCATGACGGTGTTCCGAAAAACGCGACGTCAAAGGGCTGCGTCAAAGTTGACAATGCGAAATTTAAACGTTGTTTTTGCAAAATTAGCAAATCGTACATGGCAATTAATATATGACTGGAAGCAAAATTGTCACGTTTCTACCTGTTTATATGGTTTGTTTTTAAAAGCGCGGCCGATTTAGGTCAATACTGTCCCTTGCTCTTCATGCTACAGACTACAGTATATTTCGTGAATATCTAAATTGATTTCATGGGTTATATCATTTGAAACTCCCAGTGGGTTTTTTTTTTCAGCTTTGAGATGTTACAGTTGCGATGGTGTGACGTCAGTAAATGATTGTAACATCACACGATATTGCCCTACAATAGATCACGTATGTATTATCCGTAGCGTGTATGAAGAATAACTCGTATGTGTGCACTATATACATGTACCCCTTTGGTCCACGAGCAATGATATTGCTTGGGGCCTAATTACTACAAGTATAATACCGGTATAAGCGTAATGCTTTGGCCAGCGCCTGTAGTCTTGCATGTCGTCTCTACCTTTCAGTAAAACCTATCCATGGCTGTAATATAGATATATTTCCGTACTAAAGCACGAACTCCGTGCCTTATAAATTTCACAAATTGTACATTCATGGCCGGTGATATGTGGAATGTAACAGATCCCCGTTCGATCATTTTGCGGAAGATGTGCTTTGATCTGACACACTGGTATCATTTTATCACTGCAGCTAGAGACATAGCGCTGACTCTGTACAATTTCTGTTATTATTACTTATTAGGTTTGTTACTGACTGTCTACAGAAATATGTCGAGTTGTTCAATTCCATAGAAGGCGAGGCGAAGTAGCGTTTTGTAACCCCGCCCCTCCCACGGAAATCGTTTACAATGTCAATTATTTATCGCATGCCTACCCTGGCTTCCGTTAGGTCTGCTATGTCAAGCCTACAATCGAACGCTATATAAACGAATATGTGATTCAATTCATTTAAGAAATGACTGTTCTAATTTTCAAGTTTACCGGAGATTGAACTGATGTTGCCTATTTGCAAACTATGTAATCCGCGTAGCGGATTATATTATGTTTGCAAATAGGCAACATTGGTTCAATCTCCGGTAAACTTGAAAATTATAACAGTCATTTCTTATAATTAAATTTCCGACTATTTTGAAGTCATAAACTTGATTTCGAAGCTCTGAATAACAAAATAAATGTCAAAGTTCATGTCGTAGGAATTTAGCTTCAACTGACGTCACAATAAGGAATCGATCATTTGTCTCAATCGGAACATCACACGGCCTCTCCGGAAAAAGCCGAGTGATGTTCCGATTGCATTTGTCTGTGACGTATAGAATTGTGACGTACGAAGTTCAGTTTATACAGTATGAACCATAAAATTAGGGTTTACACGGATATAAACCTGAAAAATTGTAATAGAACAGATAGGGAGACCGTGTGCAAAATTTAATTATTCCAAAATATCCTCATTATATCATATATTTCATTATGATATAGCAAACACAAAACAGTTTCCATCTTCAAGATGCTGGCTACATGTACATAGATAACTGATGCCTCTATATTTTAGAATCATATTCAATGACAAATTGTAACCGGTGGTTGTGAATTCGAGCCCCGCTCTGTTCACTTGCTCTTTCGCAAAACGCCGGTATTTAGAAATGAGTACCACGGGTCTTTCGTGTATGACCTTTAAAATGAAGGCCCCGGTGTCTCGGCAGGCGTTGAATAACCGTCACTGCTACGACCCAAAACGCTAAGATAGGTCTAAATGTGTGGCACTTCACCTACAACTTGTGACGTCTCAATATAAATGAAAAATTCTCGACAGAACATAAAACATCAACATACAGTTGTTCGATAAGTTACAGCAGTGTATAAATAAGTATTAATCTGAACATAATCATCCTGTTGTTGTTGTTGTTGTTGTTGTTGTTGTTGTTGGTGTTGTTGTTGTTTGTTTGTTTGTTTGTTGCTTTGATTTGTTATTATATATATTATGTTCTTCAATATATACACAGCTTTTCTCAAAGATTATATTCCGGATGTTCTACACTGAAGGTTTTTCATAAATTCATTTTATAATGTTTTATATATACAGAAATGTGTTATATCTGAATCCTACGGAGCCGATTTCTCTGTCGTGTTCAAACTTGGATGTGCCACTACCGATGTAAGTCTTAAAATAAACATCACGGGCGGATCTAGAGAGTGTTAGGGGTGGAATAGGGTGCTATTGTCTTTTCTTTTGTTAAAACATGTTATATAAAAAGGATCACTTTGGGGTCTATCATCCTTCTTTCGGAGACGGAAAATGACCCCCCACCCTTTAAAACATTTCTGGATCCGCCCATGGACGTATTTTAAATTGACGGATATTTTCAATTTTTCTTATTCTAAAGTTACTGATACCCTCCAATTTTTCAAACTCCCCTGTCCAAATAGACAAAGGTGAAAACAGTGATGGTATAAACTTTCAGGTGTGCAGAAATGTGTTTGGTTATGATTCCTCATTAGTTGTCATAGGACGTGATGAACCAGAGAAGAGAAACACACTAAACGGCAAGTGCTGTGACTCGGATTTGTGTAACACTCGCATGCGAAAGCGGGAATCCGCCGTCAGACGACAGGTCGCTATGGATAATGGAACTTGTAAGTGTGTAAAAATTCATCCGGAAAATAGTGCAGTTGTATAGAAAATAAGTGTATGTACATCAATTGCGAAAAGTACCCGAGTGTGTTTGATAGTCCGATGTTATTTTTATATTCTGAAAAGTATCACTATTGTGACAGAAGTGAAAAATGTAGCTTATAGTTAATGGATGTATTGAAATATTTAACAGCTGAAAATTTGATTCAATTGATTTCAGCGATATGTACCGACATCGACACCGCTTCTTGCCAGAGACTGAGTACAATTAAACAGGGAATGTGTAACGACCCTTGTATGGCCAAAGCGTGCGCCAAAACATGTGGAAATTGTGGTAAGTATGATATTAACTCATGAATACAAGCTGTTTAATGAGTTACAAGTACCATAGAGTAACGTATATCTGACATACAGTCGAACCTCGTTATCTCGAACACGATGGGACCAATAAAAAAGTTCGAGATATCCGCGAATTCGAGATATTGAGGGTAAAAAATACTAAGAAAACAGGTGGTAGGGACCTCCAAATCAGTTCGACATAACCATGGTATTCGAGATATCAGTGTTCGAGATATCAATATTTAACTGTAGATTTCAGTTTTGAAAATGAACTGTGGCGCTATCATGAAAACTATGATCTGTGTGAAGCGTTGCATTCAGGGTGATGAAACTGTGGTACTGGGTCCTTCTACGTGGTTTTATGGTGAATTTTAATTAAAAGTTATAGAGTGACTGTTTTCTTTTCTTAATATAAGCCAAATAAATCATAGTGCCTTTTTTTGTTCAACAGCGGGTTGTTACTCGTGTAGTCACGTGACTAAGACGGAGACATGTAACAATATTGTCAGCTGTCTTCCAGGGGAGGTAAATACGTCATATGAAAACAATAATCAATACTTGAATATCTTAACAAAGTCTTACCAAACCATTCATTTGATTTTTATATTTTAATAACATTCCGGAATTTCATATTTTATTTCCTTTTATTTTTTAGAAATGTTACACGCTAGAAACTCTGTCATCTTCTGGGGAACATGGATACCAATTAGGATGTGTTCACCAGGATGTAAGTCAATATATAAAATGGCAAAGTAACAATGTATTAAACGTAATCATAGTCCCAAAAATCACATACAAAATCGAATGCAGAGCAACACGGACCTTCGACAAAAGCGAAGGCAGGATCAGGTGCCATGGAGGAGTAAGCATCCTCTGCTGACCAGTCACACCCGCCGAGAGCCAGTAGTCGAAACCAAGTAAACGGGGTTACCCGTCGTCAAATCTAGTACGAAAATGACAGTCTAACAAAAGGTATGAAACAAATCAGTCAACATATGACTTAGTGATAATTTGTAATCGCAAACAAGGTCATTATAGCGACCGTAGAATTTGCGAAATGATGACTTTAAACGAGATTCATTAAAACCCAATGCAAAACTAACTACTGGTGTAAATGAAAAGGCGAATATAACAAACATGCAGTGATCAATCTCATCAATGCTAAATGGAATACAAATGAGAGTTGGGCAAGCACGGACACCTGGATACACCAGAGGAGTAAGCATCATATAAAGGATCATGCGCAAAGCTCTTTGACTGAAGGAACTACATTTCCTTCTTTTTTCTTTATTCAAACAATATTTTTATTACGGATAATACATAAAATGATTGCGTATAAAAGCCCTCTCCATACAAATACATGGTCAATCCTATTTCGAATGAAATGACTGTATCTTTTAGTGTGAAGGCAAAGATAACGAACAGTGATTAATCTCGTAAGTTCCAAATATAATACAAAAACAAGAGTTGGGCAAACACGGACCTCTGGACACATCAGAGGTAGGTCAGGTGCCCAGGAGGAGTAAGCATCCCCTGTTGACCGGTCACGCCCGCCGTGAGCCCATAGTCTTGATCAGCTCAGACAAAATTTCGTAACGTGTTTGTAGCTTTACATATACATATAGTATTATAATACATATAGTATTGTGTCGACTCTATTCTCTCCAGGTGTGTTCGAGTTTTCACAATCAAGCTGCTCACGTGTTTGGAAGGCGAAGTGACCCCATTCAGTTATCTCTGGACGGGGACTGTTGTAATGGGAGTCTTTGTAACCACCACGCCTTGATCCACCCCACACAAAGCTCAATCACTACAGGTATGTGTAAACACGCCACACATAGCTCAGCCACTACAGGTATGTGTAACCACCACGCCCTGATACACCACACACTTTTCTATTTCGTACAATTTCACTTTTAATCCTGGCAGCTACACAACACCTCTGGTGTTCCCAGGGGTCCGTGTTTGCCCAACTCTTGTTTTTGTATTCTGTTTGAGACTTACGAGATTGATCACTGTTCGTTATCTTTGTCTTTACAATTCAAACAGTCTTGTTGAAATGCTCATGGGCATGAATTATTAGAATTTATAACCAAAATCTGCACGATTAAAACAAACCAACAAAGTTATCTGGACAACGGTCAAAACATATCTTGATACACTACTTTAGATATTTGATCCGCCTGTTCAATGAACGCAGAAAATAAAACGGATAATGTAAAAGTACATTGTGACGTCATATTTAGCGTGGGTGTTGTTAAAGAAACCTGACGTGTGTTCAACAACACAAGCGTAATCAAGTATATGATTGAAAAATATGGTTTACATGTTTTTACGGAATTATGTAACATCTCAGAATAAAGTGAACTTGGATAGAAGAGATTCAAATTCACTTGCTTGCGTTCGAATTTACGCAGTTTTGACCAAAATTTTCAAATTCCATATAGATATGGTTTAATTTTTCATTAGTTTTCTTCATTTAGTTTCCTTCTAAACACGACACAAACTTTTCTCTTACCAACAACATCAAAACGTATGATTTCATAACACTTTAAAGACCATTCCTCACGATAGACTAGACTTTTTAACATTATAGTTATTTGACAGTTGCTTCTTCAACAAAAATGGAAAAAGGAAATATTCATATCTGGTGATCAGTCATTCTAAAAATCACTTAGTTAAGCTCCAATCTGATTTCTGGTGTTCCTCATTGACATCGTTTTTGTAGTTTTTGGTGATCAGGTCTTCTAACAATCTGTTGGAATTCCATGGATACGAACTGTGCTCCTTTGTTAGCTGACCTGATTTTATATTCTTACGAAGCAGAATTCATTCAAAAGTTTGTACATGAGAAGAGGGATTCTCTAGAGCTGTCCTTTAATTCGATATGTCAACGTTTTATCTATCTTAAAATAATAATTTTCATTTATATATCGATTTAACATATCCAAGCGAACTAAAAATGAGAGACACAGTCTTCCATATCTGTTTCGTACTTGGGTATTTATGAACGGCAAACTAACAACGCAACTCTATGACGATTCACCTCCATCGCCACCTTCCCATATTTATGTAGCAACATTCCATCATCACCAGCATGTGGTGTGTGCATGTCTCAACATATTTGTTACGCAACTTGAGCTTGTTCTGCGTACGATCAGTTTTTAAATCACGGCAAGCTACCCANTACGATCAGTTTTTAAATCACGGCAAGCTACTCAAAACAAGTTGTTGTTGCAGGGGTTTCTAGTCACGTTTTAAGGCAGTATTTTGCAAATTCTATGGTCGTTATAACGATCTAGTTTGCCAGTATGGCCAGCCATTGGGTGGCCGTTCTTTTTACACTGATTTGGACTACGGATTGCTCCGTTTACCTGATCAAGACAATGGGCTTAAGGAGGGTAAATCCGGTCGAAAGGGGATGCTTACTCCTCCTAGGCACGTGATCCCACCTCTGGTATATCCAGCAGTAAATGTTGGTCCTATTCTTGTTTTGTATTCTGTTAGAGACTTGTGAGATTGATCACTGTTATCTTCACTTTTTCATATACGCGTGAAATGGCATCACTCTCTATTAATTCGATCGCATGTTGATTCGATATATCTCAGTGAATTCGAAATAAAAGACACCATAGAGTCCTGTACATCTGCTTCATATTTGAATGTTTTATTGAACAATGACGTCAAACTAAAAACTCATCTCTACGACAAACGGGACTTCAGATTCCCCTTAATCAACATACCATATTTACATAGCAATATGAAAGTTTAATCAATATCATATTCTGCGTATTATTATTTCCTAAAAGAAAGCGAATTACTGCAAATAAGGTGGTATACTTAATGCAACAGTTGTTTCAACAGTCTGGTTTAACGTCAGCGCTTCGTAAATTCCATTGTCGATTTAATTACTTCATTTACAAATGCAATCCGTCCTAGGGGAATGCTATCTGACATCTTTCCTAATATTTGTTACTATATTGTTCTTATATACTAATTTTGACTACAAATTGGAACAAAATATTGGGCAACGAGGTGCTTACTCCTCTAAGGCACCTGAACCCACCTTTGGTGTTTCTATAGATCTGCGTTTGCGTTCCTTTAATGTTTGTACTCTTAATGGATCGTATAATTTAAGTTTGATCCCTTTTCGTCATCTTTAAAACAAGAAATGTACATTTTCAGGTTGCTTATACCTATCAGAAGAACACCATTGTCCTGTGGGATTTGAATTGTACGCTGGACGTTGTTATCTGGTTGGAGATGAAAAATATAACTTCACAGAGGCACAGGTGAGACGAAACTTCTGAATATGTTTCGGAATTTCATAAGCAATTTTCTTTGGATATACACCACGAGAAGCTCTTTATGTTCGTACAATGATTGCTTTAGATGTTTTGTGGCTTCCACTGCGCTAAGCTGGCAGAGGATTTAACAATTGATGACATGAGAGATCTTCAAGGAATTGGTACGTCCATCATCAGAATCTTAATTTGACATAATAACTAAATCCCATTCTAAATTAACTCCATCTGTAAAGAACCTTCTAAAAAAGTATTCTTTACTACTCTGAAATTCCCAACCCTTGTCTTTATACAGTTGATGATAACTACGTGTTCACTGGAGCGGTAGATCCCTCTCACAGCGGAAACTTTGTATGGAAGACATCCGGGCGTCCAGCACCTAGCGTAAGTGATCACGGGCACCGTTACAATGACAACACTTGTTCCACGCTGCATTTTTCCAGTAGAGATAACCCGATTTTATTCACTGCTTATTGTCATTACCATTATAGACCTCTGTGTCAGGCTCCGATGAAATAATTAAAATGATGCCATGCTTTGTTTGTAAATTCATTTAATATCTATAATTCAGGATTCTTCATCATATATAATAAGGCATATACAGTACATGTATATACAGAATGTCTAGAAGCAATCTAGCGTATTGTATTCCACTTGCACACTTCAATACATGACATGCAAGTATGCGAGAGATCTAGTTCGTCAGAATTTATTAGATTGGACTGGAGGCAAAAACATTTGCAAATACCGCCTTCTCAAGGTATTTAACAAGTTGAAGGTATTTTGATCTTGTATATAGCTACCATGTTATGGATATGTGGCGAGTCTTTAACACATCATCTTGCATTCAAATGAATGGTCTTCAATTAGTTTTCAATTTCACTGACTGGGTTGAACATCTTGAAAACAACAGGACATTAGCCCCCAACAAAAACAGCGGGATAAGACCCCCTTTGTAGTCTCCAAGAGCAATGTGCGAGTAGACAGCTCCAACCATTATCACTATCAGAATTCCGTGAGCCGTCTTACGCAGCGCCTGAACGAACAATCCGACAACGCAAAATAATTCCCAAGCACCTATAGTTACCATGTAAATGTAGGCAGGGGGAATATATCCGATCCAGGCAGTAGGGCACACTTTCGCTATGTGCACAAAATCTTTAGCCTAAAACAATTGAACATAATCTTACGGCAAAATCCACATCAGCTGTTTTATTCAATGCATTATATAGATGTATTTCCAAACTACTATGGCTTTGACCATTACAGAACGTTTTAAGTCTACTTTATAAGAACCTATCTTCTGAACTTAAAAGGAAATTCTTTGATATTTTCTTTTTCGTATCAATAATGATATATAATAGCTAACCCACTCCACTTAGAAACGAACCATTTCTGCGTGCATCTGTGGGAAGACAGCAGGAGAAGTCTTTGTAAGGCCAGCCATCAAAAACATAAACGTCACAATCCACGAGAGGACCCGACATACAACGTCACCTGCTGCCGCCATGTCTGCAATTAGAAATACTACAGTTATAATTCAAAATCCCCGCAATGTCTGCCATCAAGAGCCCTACATTTATACATTCAAAATCTCCGCCATGTCTGCAATTAGAAATATTCAAAATATCCGCCATGTCTGCACCAAAACGTGCAAGTCGGATCATGGATGTTTTGGATTTATTGATTAACCTACGCTAAATAAAAATCAAAGTGTTGATAATACTGTTAGGCGAAAGCATATTTGTCAAAAATTTCAAAAAATGTTAAATAAACTAAAACATGAAGTGTTGAAATCTTAGTATGCTCCATGTGTTGCAAAAGCAATCTCAACGTATTCTCTTCTGCAGCAACTCTTTCCAAAGTATTATACCTCAGACTGTTTTTACTATACAAATGTTAGGTGAATAGATTTGCTATTTCCCCTAAATAACTCTACTCATGAAATAGTCTTTGAACTATTTGCCCTATGGAAATAGTCTGGAAACTATATACCGGGTGATACGTTTCCCCGCGTTTTCTTTTTCGGAATATCTCTTAGACTAGTGTTATTATATATGTGACGTCAAAATCCGATAACTTTAATTTCCGGTAGTTTACCAAACGATGACCTATCTTGGTTTCACTTT
>CAJDSM010076856.1:74-10613 GCA_903981925.1 Ostrea lurida
CAACGAGAGATGAAAGTACTCATGCATTTGTCTTGTTTGTTGTTGTAGTGTAATAGTGTTCTATGATTTTAGGGATAAATCAAGGTGTATATAGGATGTATATTACATGGTTGTTTGTTTTGTCTAGGACTTTTATGAGACATACATTGTTATAACCTATGGTACTTATGTTTGCCTGTTTGCTGCGGCGCACTGATCTGATACATGTAATTATCTTTAGTACATTAGCATTTGTTATCGTGATACCATTGTATCATATCTGTCCTCTGTTGACACTATCTGTTCCATCGTGACACATATCTCGTGTCAGTTCGTCTAGTATTTTATTTCAGTAATTTGTGTATTTGCACTCTTATGTCTGCCAAAGTTGTTGTTGGCGTCGGCGCAATGATGCTATATCTTTATACAGTGTAATCATTTAATTATTTGATCACAATGTATCATACTCTGTCCATGCGTAGAACATATCTGTCATTGCTGTGTGCACATAATCTCTGTTCAGTATCTTGTTATATTGCATATTTTGATTAAAGGGCCATGAAAAATTCGCGTCAAACCATATCAATTTTGTTTTTGTCTATCATTAGGGAAAAATTTCTGATATGAATTTGTGCATTCTGATCCTCGTTCTGTAATTTGTATATTAAATGTCAACGCTTAGGTCATGAATAATTTGCCTCTTATTAGTGATCCTTGGCAGAATCAGGCATATTCTAACAAAGTATAATAGTCTACTGGCAGAATAAAGTATTAGATAATTGTAATTGACATAGTCTCATTGAATCAACCATTATTCGTTTGGTTTATGTCATTCTATGGTAAGATATGTAATATGTTATGTATTCGAATCGGAAAGATCAGTAAATACTAGCTGAGTATGTTTCAAAGTTTTGTGGATTATAATTTTATTCTGCTTGGCAAAGAATGTTTCATAATGTTCAATGTGCTATAAGTATGTACGTTCAGAATCGTTTATTCACATGACCAACTAGCATTGGATAAGGTCTGAAAATCGAGTTTAAAAGAGTATCGATTATTACTATTTATTTGTGTTGATAACGTGTGAATATATATAAAACCAAGTTCAGCGAGTTAATTGAAAATCGCGACAAGACAAATTATATGTTGTCAAATTCAACAACGAATTACAAGTCATGACTTAGAAATTCAAATCATAAAAACGTATGACAAAGGATAAGAAGTTTCAATGCCTGAACTACAGACCCCATTTATGGGTGTGCCTGGACGTTGGTCGAGATTTCTAGATGAATCAAAACAAGTGCGCGGTCGATAGAAAACCATTTGATAAACTTTGTACATCAACTATAAATACGTAATTTAATTGCTTCAATAGTGCTTATAATTGAAGAATTTAATTAAAAATAGCAAACCTGAATTGTTGGAAAAAGGTCAACGATCACTTTTTGAATGAATTTTAAAATACTTTGATATGGAGCAATACAAAGACTCTTTGAATTGAATTAATAAGATATTCATGTTTTAATGATTGTATGAGGAAGGTGCACCGTTATCCTGCAGCTGTTTCCTTGTAACAAAACAAAGAAAATAAACAAAGACGATTAAAGTATGTGATCTCTTGTATGAAAATGGAATATATGTAACAGCGTGTGATAAGTGGAGGAATCTGAGTGGAACGGCAAGATCCATTCGGTACTTCGCGCATGGTTTGAAGAGCAATGTGATAGGGCAGCAATCCATAAACAAAGCATTTCTGTTCTATTAGTTTATTCTTCGTTGGTTGTCTTAAGACAATTAAGAAGATTTTTTTTTTAAATGTTCCTCACGAAAGTTAAATTCGTACGCAAGACATTACAATATTAAGTGTTCCCCAGGCGAATTATTTCGATCTCCCAAGAAATAAAATTTATTTTAAGTTAATTATAAAAGGGTTAAAGGACAATCATTTCATTTCATTTTATTCAAGTAAAAATATACCCGCATGTAGAATGATCGATAAGACTTAAAATTGAAATAATGAAACTGACATAATCTATGGCACTAATGCATTTATATAATTATAAGTAGGTTAAGTTTAACATACATAGATAACCTAAGGATAACCCAAGTAAGCTGAAATCAGCTTATTCAAATGAGGTTACTTCAGACTACACAATAAATTAACTACAATATAAATGTAATAATAAACATTAATAATACGATATCGATAAGCGCATATTATTATTTATGGTAGAAATATGTTTTATCTTTCTGTTAGTGCAAATGTAGAACTTTTTCATACGGTAAATCATATTCTTTTTAAGTGAACTGTTCTGTTTTCTGAAAAAAATAGGTATTGTCTTACTGTTTTTCTATACACTGTAGTGAATACGTTACTTGTACAGGCGCTGACAACACAAGATGGTATATTGTATTGGCATAAACTTGTATACAGAAAGGCGAGTTAACATTGTGTCAAACGTAATCATATACCAAAGAAAATACAAAATCGAGTGTAGCGGGCAACACGGACCTGCGAACAAAAGCGAGGCTGGATAGGTGCCATGGAGGAGTAAGCATCGACGTCTGCTGACCGGTACACGACCCCGTGAGCCCTAGTCGAAATAAAGTAAACGGGATTACCCGTAGTTCAAATCTAGTAGGGAAATGACAGGTCTAACAAAGGGTATGAAACAAATCAGTCAACATATGACTTAGTGATAATTGTAATCGCAAACAAGGTCATGTATAGGCGACTTGGTAATTTTGCGTGCGAAATGATGACTTTAAACGAGATTATCTCTTGTAAAATACTCAAAGTGTATGGCAATTTTATAAATTACTGTAACGGGAGAGGACAATCTATATTTTTGAACGTGTACGCAATCCTTTTGGCACTATTGTCAATAACATATGTTCAACTGAATTCAAATAAAATTTCTTTTACACGAAATGAAATTAAAATTCGTTCTCATAAAATGACGAGTTTATATCGGGTTTGCATTAGTGTTCTTGACAACTTGTGACATCATACTCTCTTCACCACACTCTTGAAAGCAGATTTCATCATCTTTACAATACTTATCATATTTCCATTTGTGGAACTCTTCAATTTAAAGGCACGTAAAGTCACGCTACAGGGACAACTTGTGTAACCATTACTTAGACATGCATACGTAATATGAATTATGGCATTGGATACAACTTATAATCGACTGCAAAACGTCACTGATTAGAATTCCATAGCCAAAACAAAAGAAAAGAAAACCCACCATTTATGAGACATTTTTTTTAAATTCCATAATGAAGCAGATAATTGTACAAACTGTTACGTATACGCGGGGGACTAAAAAAACAATACAAACTTGCGTCCTTCAACAACCTAACAATAGTAAGTAAATAAGTAGACGATGGAAGTCCACTCTAACATACTTTGAAATTACATTATATCATTAGACAATTTTCACATTATGTCCATTTTGATTATATCCCGAAAAGAACTAGACATTAAAGGATTATCAACAATAGAGAACACTGACAGTATACTGCTTACATATTGAGATATTTCAACACATCTTAATCAGATCTGACTCTAATGCGCAGACGTGACTATTCTACAAAATTATATTAGATAAGCGTGATGACTATTAGACTATTTGCATCGTCAACTTATATCTTTTCTATTGTAGTAATAAATTCCACTATACTGCTTAACAGGTTTGTACTAATCCCAGTTGGATTCGAATAATTAACGCAAGAGCATGACTATGCGGGTTATAATATTGGGCGTATCGTAAAGGACTTTTTAAAAGCGAGGCACTGCCTAGACTTTAAAAAAGTTGATGGACGCTGAGGGTTGTAGCGAAAATCTCGAGATTTAAAGTGCAATCACCCATCTAGCAATTAAAGTTCTAACGGTCCAGCTATATCTAAACTCCTGTTTGCGGATATAAAATTATCACTAAGTCATATGTTGACTGATTTGTTTCAATACCCTTAGTTTAACCTGTCATTTCTCCCATACAATTTGACCTACTGGGTAATCCCGTTTTACTTTATTTACCGAACTAAAGGGCTCAAGGCGAATGAGGTGTCGAACACGGGTATCATAGGCAGCAGGATCTTTATACTCCATCCAATTTGATGGCAGCTGTATCCTGACCTTCGCTTTTGTCGGAGGTTCCGTGTGCCTGACCTGATTATTATCGTATTGTTTGTATTGGATATGTTATATTTGTAACACAATGTTTCACATAATTCTGCCTTTTTTTTTGAATGAAATGAAGAGTTTTTACGGAGTTTGGCGGAATATTTCATCAACTTGTGGTAACAAAGGTATCATTTTGAAGTGTCTATTATGATTTAGGAACGGTATCCTATTAGTGGCTATATCCTGCTCTCATGCTGGGATTTCTAGTTCGGAAACAAAGGCACCAAATGGAGAGTATACATTTGATTACTATGACACACAATTAACATGTTACGATATGATATTACTATTTCTAATTTGGGAAACTTATTATAATCGTAAATTGTTCTTACTACCCGGACGCCTTTCCACATTTTTTAAAAATAAATCATGCCATTCGGTCAAAACCTTGTATTCTAAAAAGTTAATACGTAATTAATGATACTAGATACCAATTTGCGGAACGTCTTAGACTAATCTAAAAATTTTACAAAAGAAATCAAAGGGAATTATCGTCATTAAAACAGCGATTTTTATGATTTTTATATTTGAAATAATAATTTAAATCAGAAGTACACCAAATATTATGTTTTGATAAAACTGTGTTTACATAGAACAATGCTAGCTTGACCCAATAGCTTTTCGTTATTTATTTTAAAAGTACACCTTGATATACTCTTGCAGATTAAAAATAAAGAGATTAGCGGTGGGAATAGTTAACGATATGGATTTAGATGTCATGTCTCATATATCGCACGTTATTCAGCGGACATCTTGTAACTTTCTTGCTTACCAATGAGTAACAAAAGCGACGAATTCGATACTCTGACCAGCTGAGATAATAAGTTATTTGTGAACGATAGAAAATAGATCGCTGCCTATACTTTTCAAAAGATTATTGGATAAATGCGGGTTGGTTACAATGTATCTTATTCATGATAAACTCGACATTTGTAACTGTATTTTTAATTTCTTCAATAATTATCGTTTGGTTTGTTAGTAATCATCTTATACGATTAGTTATTTATGCACCTGTAATGTTCATTTCTATGTGATGGAACAATACCAAGTCCTGGTATGATGAATAGTCATCCACTATGCTGATCATATTTTATATCAGGTCACAACTAAATGACTTATTTAACTTTTGGATTGAAATTCAGTTCACGAAGGCCGGAATTAGAGAAAAGGATGAATAGGCAAGATGCACATATATAAGATAGCAGGAAGTTGAACGTTGTCTTTCCTCCCAGCTTCAATTATAGGATAGCTACCAAATATTCTTTGAAATTTTTACAGATCTCTTAGATGAGCAGAAGATGCGGATATCATACAAGTATAGATAGTCGAGTATTAATTTGGTTTACTTGTTTAGTTAAGTGAGTCCATATAAAATAAATAGTTAATAAACTTTTCGTGAATTCCTTGCATTCAGTCCTATCGTTTCGGAGCGAATCAACAATCATGGTGATAATAAATCATATATCCACGGTAGATAACAAGAAAATGGGTTTTTTATGAGCATGCGAAAGAAGCACATGTTAGAGATCGCAAGATGCGAACGGTGCAAAGTATTGCCACATATGAGACCAGCGCATGTTCGAATTATCGTCTTTTCATATGTGGAGCTGCAATCAACCGAAAATGTTGGAAATCCGAGAACATGGAAAGTGAAAACACTCTATTAGAAAAAGTGATCAATGTAGTGTCAAAGATTGGGCCGAAAAATATCCGAATGGATCAGAGTATGCCTGGAGGGCAGATCTAGCATTATAATTTCGAATTTTGATTATGAATTTCTGATTTTACCATGAATTAAATACTGAATCGTATATCTTCAAGCTTAGTAATATAGTTAGACATAGCAACTGGGCCTGTAGAGAACCCTCGGGGAGCTAACATGTCCACCAGCAGAGGCCTCGACTAGGGGTCAATAATATAATCATATACGTACATTGTATGCACCAGATGCGCATTTCGACAGATAAATGTCTTCTTCAGTATGCTCAAACGGAAATGTTGGAAATCCGAGAACAATGAAAGTGAACTTTAAAAGTCGATCAAATGTAGTGTCAAGAGATGATTGTGGCATAAACTTTCGAAAGATCAGATATGCTGAGAGGAGATAATCTCTCAGACGTTTGATATGAATTCTAGATTGATTTATCCGACTCGCACACTTGAAATTCATTCTCCGTATTGTCAAGGCTAGTTAACATAGTAATAGCAGCTGTGGTCGTAGAGGACCCTCGGGGACTTAACCATCTATCCCAGTGATGAAATCAGGAGGGCTGTAGAGACCCTCGGGGACTAACATGTAATGTGAAACAGACTTCCGGTGCGGCTGACACCAAGAGCATATATTCAAAGAATTTATCCGCAGAAAGATCCTTCTGGTTTAAAATGCATAGAAATTAACATGGAAATGTTGGAGTATTCGAAATATTACACCTCCCCCCCAAAAAACCAACCCAAAAGCAAACAGGATACACACTCAAATGGACACAGCGAGTACATCAATATCATGACATGAAGTTATGTGCAACTCAGTATGACCAGCCGATTCATCAACTCGCACCAAACTTGACCTGTCTGGCAGATGTCTGGACCAAAGTGGAGTATCGATCAACATACACTATAAATCCTATTGTCAATATACCTCAGTCACCAGGATCCCTTTCTTTTGGTTGCAACCCAAGGCCATTTTCTATTTTTTTTTTAGCCTTTTACTTACTAGCAGGCAAGAGGGATTAATATTTTCGAATAGATACACATATAATATCATTTTTCTAACAAGGAAAATTTCAATAACCCAAGTAATCATTACAAATACACAGTAATAAAACGATAATGATGTGTACCTCCTCAATTCAATATCTGATCATTTCTTTGCACATTTGTCTGATTATGGAAACGTATTTTTTAGAATGCCCAACAATTGCCTCCCCTCGTTCCCGAATCGAAAGTGCTCAACATTTCATCCTCATCCCTTTAATAATGTATTGCACAGTATGGAAGATAAAGCACGTGCAGAGATATTTGCATTACGAATGGTACTTTGTGTGTTGAGGAAATAGATGGGGAAAGATTCATAATCGACGTGACCAATGTCCTTGTTATCGGTATCAATGCTGATGCACCAGATGCGCATTTCGACAAGTTATGTCTTTTCGGTGATGCTCAAACCGAAATGTAGAAAATCCGAAACATGTAATTTAAGATCTGAAGAGCTGATATGATACAAAGATAATATTTTTTGTGCTGAAGCATTAGTGGGAGTGTGAACGTACCCTTGTATATGAAGAGAGCTATAAAACAATCCTCTTTGATCCACTGCAAATTAGATCCTTGTTCAGACCAATATAACATAATTGAATGGTAATAAAATATTGTTCCGAATATGAAGGCTATCCGAGAGGCCATATAAAAGTGCTCACAAGATATATAACATCAATGTAAGGGTAAATATAACGAACAGTGATCAATCTTGTAAGCTCACGGCGGGTGTGACCGGTCAGCAGAGGATGCTTACTCCTCCATGGCACCTGATCCTGCCTTCGCTTTTGTCGAAGGTCTGTCTTGACTAACACTCGATTTTGTATGTGTTTTTTGGGACTATGATTACGTTTAATAGTTTGTTCCTTCGCCATTTTATATAGAATATAAAACCAAGAGTTGGGTAAACACGGACCCCTGGACACAACAGAGGTGGGGTCAGGTGCCAAGGAGGAGTAAGCATCCCCTGTTGACTGGTCACACCCACCATGAGCCCATTGTCTTAATCAGGTAAACGGAATAATCCACATTCAAATCAGTGTATATAGCAATATTTCATCATCACCTGCATATTGTGTGTAAGTCTTTCAACTTATTGGATACGCGAGAGCTTGTTCTGCATATGATCAGCTTTGAGTCGAGGCAGACTACATACAAGCAAGTTGTTGTTGCAGGATTTTCAACAGTCAAGTTTAAAGGTATCATTTTGCAAATTATATGGTCGTTATAACGGTTTAGTTTGGCAGTATGGCCTGTCATTGGGTCAAATGCTGTCTGATGTGTTCCGTAGCAATTGTTAAGCCGTTTATCATACATTGATTTGACTAACGATTACTCTGTTTACCTGATCAAGACAATGGGTTCATGGTGGGTGTGACTGGTTGACAGGGGGATTGTTACTCCTCATAGGCACCTGATCCTACCTCTGGTGTGTTCAGGGCTCCTTGTTTGTCCAACTTTTGTTTCGTATTCTATTTAGGACTTACGAGATTGATCATTGTTCACTGTATTTGCCTTGATATGAAATGACTATGGTGCCCGACATATCGATATACACATGCAATGACCATGTCCCTGGACATTAATTAGGACATAGTCACACTTAAACGGTACTGAAGAGCGCCTAGAGACAACACAAGAGCCATTTTCTGGAAATATTTATTATTCAAGCATTCAATAAAGCGCTGTAATTTATAGCATTTGCATGTTAATCACCAGGTAATCAACTTTATCACACTGAATCATAACATTGATATGCAATTTTATTACCAAGAGTCTATTCAAAAGAATTTTACGTGTTCGTAATTAATTATTGATATGAAATAATTTCAGGTGGATTATAATTTTTAAACAAGAATGATTAAATTTCGATAGTAAAATCAACCATGTATTAAGCAATATTCTTTTCTCTACCTATAACGTTTATAAATCTAAAGACTTCCAACGGTGGCAATCACAGACTAAACATTCTTGAAGGTAATCTTGTCAGAGTAATTATAAAAAGCGGAGTATGCGCGTATTAGAATCAATTTCGGGAAAGTGAACGTCTCTTCATCAGCTTTCAGTAGTTCCACATTTAACATGGTCCATCATGGGCGAACTGCGCGTTCCTGAAAAGAAAATATGAAAATTAAGGTACGGACATCAATGTGTATTATCAATATCAATGGCTCGAAGTGAAAAATGTATGTATATCCACTTAATAAAGTTTAATTCAATAATTGACGAAAATGTGTATGTAAAGTCTATGTTGTCATTTCTTGAAGGTGTCAGATATATAAATGAACATCAGAAAATCTTACAATTTCATTGAAATGATCAGCACCAGACCTGTTCAAATTACATATTACTTGTGTGGATATTTACATACTAGTATATTTTGCATTATATATATATCCGCTCCACCCTCACCCACCATATTGATGATGCAGAGATCTTTCATGTTTCATTATGCATTTACTGGCATTATAAAGCATAGATAGTCACATGTATTCCAACTTGCTTATTTTCATTGATTCTTTCATTCACCTGAAAGTGCCAAAAAAAGCATGCATGAGAACTTTACTAACGCTTATAACAGGACTGGTGGAAACTTCCCTAGTTTCTAAATGCCCAAGCATACCATTTAATGCTTAAATTTATAAGCTTCATCAATGAATTTTTTTTTACATTATAACTGCTCATAAGGCAACCTGTACAAATATGCATGCATCACAGCTTTCAGTTTTCCCTACGGATTAAGTGTATACAGGCAGACAGCGATAACAGTGTAGCATCTAAGATAAAGTATAGTATACCGTTACTATTAACTATATTAATTGGCATAAAAATCTTTTTCCTTTTAAAAGTCCTTGTATATCCTTTAGATAGGATAGCATCTTATCATCAAAATAAACCCCAGGAATGATGTTCCCACCTCCAAGATCTACACATTAATTGATTATATTACTCAAAGCGTGTTTTTTCGTAACCTCAAATAGTTGAAAATAAAGTATAATATTGTCAAATTGAGGATTTAAGACCGCAGCCATCTTGGATTTTGAAGGTCAAACGATGGGCACCAATCCATCAAATTACCACCTCTAGATGGATTTCGTGCCCCTGAAATTCTGCTGCATTTCACACACATTACACAAAAGGTTTTTAGGTGGATTACCTTTAAAAACTTTTTGTAAAATTCCCCTATTTTGAGTGCCCTAATTTGCATAAATTTTAAGATATACCAGGTTCCAGCATAGGAATGAGGCGTCTCTTTGGGATAAATCTTTTTCGTCTTGGTTCCTAGAGCATCGTCTTGCCAAGTTGGGACCTTTGTTAACTATGAATGCAGTGATGAACCCTCTTTTTCACCTCTAACTAAGGGAATCTACTAATTACGCGGGAATATTTAAAACTATACACATTTTTTATTTATTTCATTTCATTTTTTTTATAACCGATTACGGAAATTTTTTGTTAACCGCATTACCACTGTTACGGACCGGAGTAACCGGTTAACCAAATAAAAATTGCTATCCCTGAATATATATAATATATATATAATATATATATATATTTAATATATATATATATATAATATATTATATATATATTATATATATATATATATATATTAT
>CAJDSM010076878.1:0-11236 GCA_903981925.1 Ostrea lurida
CCATTTCTCCGTATTTTTAAACCTTATGTTATTTCTTCGTTGATTGTCTTGTTCCAGCCAGTCTGGCCCTCCTCCGTGTAATATCTGTTCTCTTGAGCCAAACCAAGCTGATGAAGCACACAATGTACACGTCACCACGAAACAAGCCTGTGAAAACAATCAGACGCTAAATTCTCCCTGTCAAAGAAAATACAAACAATATCAATACGCGTCACACAAAAAACAGCCGTGAAAACAATCAGACGCCAAATTCTCCCTGCAAAGAACAAACAAACAAATATCAATACGCGTCACCACAAAACAGCCATGAAAGCAATCCAGACGCTAAATTCTCCCTGTTAAAAAATATACAAATAATTATCAATACAAAACAAGTATTAATGCATGTCAATATCAAATCAACCCAAAAATTAAGCCTGATTTTAGAAACAATCAATGTATATATGATAGAATGAGTGATTTCAACTTCATTAGATCGATGCTTCTTTCTGAAAACGTTTTTAATAAACAAGGACGAACTTGAAAGTCTACGTATCTACATTGTCTTTATACTTTGATAAGAAAAATGTATTTGATTAAATGAAGAAAACTCATGAGTAATATCTTTTGCATATCTGAATATGAAACTACCTTGATAGCATGTCTAAAGGCAAGGTAAGCAGCGAACTAACCGGAGCCCGTAAACAGACATCGATAAATACACCTAAAAAAAAGAGGCGGAGGAAACATAGGCAATCTGTTCTGATAAGCTTTACCTTAAAAGGATAAAAGATAATATAGTAAGCATAATGATAACTCAAAATTAAATTCCATTCTTACATAAAATTGAGTTTTATTTATTGCGTGGTGAAATACGTACAGGCAGTAAGGGGAACAACTCCGAGCCAGGCGAACGCACAAGCCGTGTAATGGAACCAGTATCTCACAGCCCGACCTATGCTGGACAATAACCCTCCAAATATGTCCTTAATCGGCAGTCTCTTTGCATATCAGGCGAATAAACTGGAAAAAAAAAAAGGATCAGTTCCATAAAGAAGCAACATCAGAGAATATTTTTTTTTGGAAATGCCAGTCCACAGGTTTGCTCATCAAAAATTTCTTCGGATTCACAGAAAATGACATTTCATAAATGAGAGAGAAGAGAGAGAAGAGAGAGAGGAGAGAGAGAGAGAGAGAGAGAGAGAGAGAGAGAGAGAAAGAGAGAGAGAAGAGAGAGAGAGAGAGAAATATCATGTAATTTTGCAGGAACAGAGAAGAACAATGAATTTTCAAATAAATCATGTATGCTGTTTGTGTACGGATCATGATAATATAGTACGTCTATTTAACAGCTGGGAGAGTTCCGAAAGAATAAGATTAGATGTAAATATAAAACATAAAAAACATTTTTGAATACCATGAGAGTATGAACTGCACGGTTTCACATCCTAAACTCTTCTGAAGGCTAGAAGTAGCTGGTGTTAGTGTCACAGTTCATACCATCATGTTCAACAAGAGCAACGACCAACGTGGCATAATACTCGCCGTAAAGAATTTCAGTGGGGTTCATATTTCGGCAGAGTTAGTACTGTTCTTTAAACTGCTAATCTTATTCATGCTAATTGAGAAAACAATATGCATCCTTCACTTGCATAAGGTCATAGGTACCAGTCTGATGGTCCTAGCCAAAATACAGTTTATCTCTGGTATGCTTACAAGGTTTCTTAATCAGCTGATCTTGACCTTTGACCTTGAAAAAAAAATAGGATCTTCCTCTCACCATGGTGATCAATTGTACCAAGTTGTATGATCCTGGAGCTAAGGGTTCGGTCTTGTATCCCGCCTACAACGTTTTCCTATTAAGTGACACTACGACCTTGACCTTTGCCTACGACCTTGATAGAACAATAGGCATCTTTCCTCTCATCATGTATGATCAATTGTACAAAGTTGTATGATCCTGAGAGCGTACGGTTTGGTCTGTATTCGCCTACAACGTTTCCTATACATAACACTATGACCTTACCTTTGACCTTGAAAAACAATAGGTGTCTTCACTTTCATCATGATTGATCAATTGTTCCAAGTTGTAAGATCCTGAGCTTAGGTTCGGTCTGTATCCCTGCCTACAACGTTTTCCTACTACGTAACACTATGACCTTGACCTTTGACCTTGAAAAACAATAGGTGTCTTCTTCACTCATGATGATCAATATGTACCAAGTTGTTAAGATCCTGGAGCTTACAGTTCGGTCTGTAATCCGCCAACAACGTTTCCTACTAAGTGACACAACGACCTTGACCTTGACCTTGAGAAACAATAGGCATCTTCCTCTTATCATGGTGATCAATTGTCACCAAGTTGTATGATCCTGGAGCTTACAGTTTTGGTCCTGTATTCCGCCTACGTTTTCCTATTAAGTGACACTACGATCTTGACCTCTTGACCTTGAGAAACAATAGGCATCTTCCTCTCATCATGTGATCAATGTACCAAGTTGTATGATCCCTGGAGCTTAGGTTTGGTTCTGTATCCTGCTACAATGTTGTCCTACTAAGTGACACTACGACCTTGCCTTTGACCTCCGACCTTGAAAATCATAAGGCATCTTCCTCTCATCATGGTATCATATGTACCAAGTTGTAAGATCCTGGAGCTTACGGTTTCAGCCTACAAAGCCCGGACAGACAGACGGACGACGCTATACCATAATACGTTCCGTCTTCGACGGGGTATAAAAATGTCATTTATTTCGAACGTATCTCTATAGGGATTCTTGTTACTCTATGTGCCGGTGAATGCAAATCTGTGTTTACATAATCTCAATATTCTTTCCTACTATATATTAAGCCACTGCACCAAGCTGAAAAGAAAATGAAGTGCAAGTAAAAATGATAAGAAAAAGCAACAATTCTCTAATTAATCCTTGTTTGATTTAAAATCACCTTCAACATTTCTTCAAGCAATTAATCATACCATCTTAATGCCTGCGTCACAACCTGTCCCGATTTTGAACCAGATGAAACACGATAAGGAAAAAGTTCAAATTCGACTCTTGATCGTGAAATCATCGGCATATTCGTCGATAGCATCTTTTACCATCGGTGTGACCATTTTCTGAATTGAATGGTTCGGGAGCGACTTGGTGAGTCGGGATAAAATCTTTGGCATGCAAAAAAAATGCGGGATGGTCTCCCGATGTCCAATTTCGTAATAAGTTCGTATGATCATCTTACTCGTCGTATAGACATCGTGAAGACATCTAAAATATTCGTGTTTCCGTCGTCTTTACCTCGATATATAAATCGTTACAAATCGCGCCAACTTCACTCACGATGGAAATACGAAGTAAACACGAAGCGCCCGATTGGTCTAAGATGGTAACACGACATCGTAATAGCTCGCAATGCAATCGGGACCACCCCCCTTCGATTAGAGTACGATGGCATCTAGATGGAATTCCGAAGTCGCCAAAGACAGCCGAAGTGGGTTTTTATTGACCAAAAAATAAAATCGTCTAAAAATGAAATTATGATGAAAATAGTCGATCATTTTCATTCAAAGTTGCATGTGGACGATGGCCAAATTAAAACGACACAGAAAAAAAATGCGATTGCACTTCTGACATTATTGCAACTTAGTGAACATGACAAAAAACTCTTACAGGCCAGCATCATTGTTTTAGGTAAATGATTTGATAACCTAATTTGTGATTTATTCTAATTTTTCTAGAAGGACATCTATTTATTATGATATTTAAGAGAGTAAAACAGTGCACGAAACAGTGAAAATTATTTTATTAGAATTGTGTTACCAACAAACAAGAAAGTTTGTCACTGTGACACACGTATCTGACATTTCCACATCTTTACATATAAAATATTCTTCTTACACTGAATCTGAACTTACCGCGTATAACAGTATATTGACACAGTTGCATAATAAGTATAAGTCATGGTAAGGCCTCGAGACTGCACACGAGACTACATTCGGATGCACCGTACACCTAATAACGAATCGTGTGACCTTCATGTAGCATTCGTATTTAGAACGTGTGCTTTTCGTATATGGTTCGGAAGTCACCGTGTAACCTTCGTGTTCGGTCGGATGTCATCGTGTGAACTTTGTTGAATCGTATGTGCTTCTAGTGATCATTTGCGTTTTTAATTCGGCGGCATTTTCAACCCGAATTGAAAATTATCAAATTCGTGTGTCCATCTGTTGTCAAAAATCGGGACAGTGTGACGCAGGCATTAGCAAACTACATAGGATATTCAATTTATCATGCAACATACAGCTCTCCATATTTCAAGTTCAAATAATCACTCATGATATGGAATGTTCCACCTACGCAAAATAAAAACACTTGTTTGATCAAACATATTCATTTCAATGTGTATGAATTAATAACCAAATTTTAGTTTCCCAATTTCAAAAAATTTCTTAATTGGTAGAAATGTATCAATTCAATGCAACATCATTTGACAAATCCTTTTTATTGAGAAATATTAGACAGTGATAAATCAGTCATCTTCAGAGAAATGCAAAGTTACAGATCTGTCTGACCTTCTGGTGACTCAAGATAAAATATAATGCATTTTAATACTCTTCCTTTACTACTGAAAAATATTGAATTGCAAGTTTTGATTTATTCAGAAATACTGAACCATGATAAATCAGTGTCATAATCAGAGGAGCCAGAGTCCTCCTCCTCAATGGTTTTCTTTAAATTTTCGACATCAGAAATATCAGACTATTTGTCTACAACATAATCCTGTACAGGTGAGTGTCTTGAGATCTAGGCTTTATAGCGCGTTCGTAAAACACATTTAGCTACCTGAATCCAGAATACTGTAAACAATGGAGGCCATTCAAACTATGAATCAATATTTCTTTCTGATTTATGTTAACTATTTTTTCATGTTTCAGGAAGCTTAATTACACGTGTCATTACCACACTGAACACTAGTTTACCTAAGTTTTAAAAAACATACACAAATGTTTTTCAGTGGCACAATGGGCAGATTACATGATTGTATGTTCTAAATTTATCCTGATTATTTGTCACTCTTGGGCTGATGGATGCACAATTAACGATGCAGTTTTAATTATTAATGTGAATAAGAATTATTCATTTACACAATATCTCATAAAATTATTCAAGTTGATGAGTTTTTAAAACTATGAAATATCTTGAGTCTTAGTCGAAATGTTCTTTTGAATATCAGGGCCCAGGACTTTGAGCTGGAGAATGAAGACCCCTTGAATGAAACTATAATTTCTTAGTTCCCTAGTCTTAGTAATTGCTGCCATTGCATTGTAAAACGAAGATTCCCAATACACATTGATTACATCTACACTCCGGAAGTCTTAGGTTTTCTTTAACATTATCAAACTCATCTTTCAATCGGCTGCATCACAGTTTCCTACAAAAACTAATCTTACTCATGCAATGTAAAATGCACCTTCTCAGCCATGACTGATCTTAATAATACAACGTAAAACACGTACCAGTCTTGGTGTATGTAGCGTATACTTCCTGTACACACACATGGGTGATACAAAGGCTTGTCTGGTGTGCTCTCACAACGACACACACGACAAATGTCTGAAAATATTAAAATATCAATATACATGTATGACACTGAATTTCTCTGTCCACGTACATGTCATTTGTGGCAAAGATGAATTTCTATTGTGTCTGTGTATGCTAAACTCAGCCTTTAACCTCTGTCTTAGATAATGATAATAATAGCAAGCAAAGCTCGCTCCAATGATTAGGTAGTCACGTGACTTGCTCTCTATCAGCTGAAAAGCTGTGACTCAAAGTTTCGACCCACAATGCGTCCGCAAAAATGTCGCCTTCACTGCAGTACACACCAATAACAAATCCGTAAATAAAATAAATATGTTGTTTGGAGAGTACCACAAACGTTTTAAAATTCCAAACAAGCTTTCCCATAACTTCGTATGTTTTGGTGTTGTTGATAACTGCTTATTTTCAAAGAAAATAAAACATTGCACCTAATTCGACGTCACAGTTCAACAGTTCATGTCGACAATACGACGTCATAATGCATCATGCTCACGTCCGACTTTTCTGCGTTAAATGCAGACTGAGGCTGATTTTATTTGCAAGATGTTTTACGGTCTTCGCTCGCATCAATGGTAGCACCGTCAACATATTAATAATGATTCAGATTGGTTTTTATATAGCGCTTTATCTACCTAAGTACCCAAAACGCTTCTAATTACAATACTTTATTACCCCAACAAACCATAACAATCCAGAAGCTGTTCAGTGCAAGCTGCCGTTAAGGCAATAGAACACTAACATTCTGACAATATCTTTCACTGTCTTTAGCCAGGTACCCCTTTTACACTTGGGTGGAGTGGGGAAATTCGTGTAAAGTACCCTTCCCAAGGTCACAAAGTTGACCCTGCCTCGGCCAGGATTCGAACTCACGACCTCTTGGTCTAGAGTCTGACGACCTAACCACTAGACTACTGATGCCTCCACTGTAGACTGTGGTGTCAAGCATCAATCGTTTTGCAACTAACAGTATTAGATTTAGATATACATTGCACTGAATTGTATAGGGGGTCACAAGACATGGATGAAATTGACATAATATACAATGAGTTTGCAATCTGTGACTGCAAGATAGCTGCCATTTCTTTTTTTACAATGAAGTTTTGGGATTTTAACAGAATTTTTTTTTGACGAGGTGAAGGGTTCTTAATAAATTTAGAATTAGCAGGTGAAAATAGGAAGAACAAGATGTGTTTGTGAAACACAAATGCCCCCGTATTACACATGCCAGTGGAAGGGGCTTGCCAAAAGGATTATGCATGTGAAATATGAAAGGTCTATCCCTAAAATTACCTTTCAAAAGTAATGAACAATGCTAAAGTTTTTAAAATGTAGGTCAAAGTTCAAGGTCAAACATTTTGGTACCAGATAAAAGGGCTTGTCATAAGGAATACACATGTGAAATATGAAAGCCCTATCTCATGCCATTCAAAAGTAATGGTCAATGTTAAAGTTTTTGAAATGTAGGTCAAACTTCAAGGTCAAGGTCAGGAGGTAAAAAAGTATGGTATCCATGGAAAGGTCTTGTCAAGTAACGGTTAAAGTTTTTGAAAAGTAGGTCAAACTCAAGTCAGGAGTCCAAAGATTAAGGTTACCCACAGAAAGTCTTGTCATAGAAACATACATGTGAAATACCAAAGCCCTAGTACTTACCATTCAAAATGTATGCTAAAGTTAAAGTTTCAGACAGAATGACAGTATGAGAGGAGTGACAGAATGACAGACAGGACAAAAACCATATTCCCCCCCGATCTTCGATCACGGGGGCATAAAAATATTTGACTGCCAAAGGCACATGGTGCTAGGGAGCCTGGATCAAAGCATGTCCCCTCTGAAAAAATTATTAAGCCTATAGGATGCATTTCCTTAACTTTATACACTTAAATACAGTCTTTAAAATTAAAGTAATGTCTAAAATGTCAGCAAAATGTGTTACTTTATACATAAGTGACTGACTGGTAGCAATTTATTGTTTTTTAATGATGATCTAGGGTCAGTAGGGAGATTGTGGTGCAAGTTATGACACTAATCATCAAAAAACATTATTGTCAGCCATCATAAGAAATGACAGAGCTTCATTTTCGTGAACAGGTGAAAATACATTCACAAATTAACAGGATTATTGATCGTCTTAAATAATAAGTGTGTTATTGTCTTGTGAAAACTCGACAGATGGAGCTACAATAGGAAAGGTGCAGAAACCAGGTTTCTGTTATAAAGTAACCGGTACGAAAGTATTTTGAGAAAGTGTGCTTCAAATAATGAAAGGAATAAAATGGAACATGTCAATAGTAAAACATGCAGCTAGAACATGCATAAATGTAATTAGTACCTGAGTGAACTTCTGATTCCTCCATCTTGGATTTTATTATCACTTCCGGTTATCGTATCATCAGAAACATTAAACAAGATTAATCACTTTCTATTAATGAGTGTTTTGAATAAACATAAATGAGGATCTTATTCATTACAACGTAGCTTCTCTGATAATTTATTGTTGATAATTCAATTTTACGACATGGCAGAAATTTGTTTACGGTAGCACTTGCTTCGCTCGAAACGTCCCGCACTCGCTCGAAACCAGGGACGCTCAGGAGTTCGAAATGGCTCGGAGGTAAAAAGACAACCAACCAATTTGTGAGATGATATGAATTAAAAATGACAACTTTGAGTGAAGATCTAGATTATTTGGCGATTGAGACTAAATCTGAGAGCAACGACGGCCGAACTAGCGCTGCGACTTGGGAACATGAAGATTTAGCACAAGTAAGCGAATGGGGCATTGCAGTGCAATTTGCACAGGCCCTGTGACAGGGGTCTATTGCATATAGATGTATTAAATTTATATAGTGTCATAGTATACCTATGTACATGAATATATATGACAAGTCCTTGTGGATAGGGTCTTGTTTTTACTCAGTGTAAATATTTCACTGAAAGAATTATAGGCCTAGGCCCTAATTTTAACGTGTATAGCGGTCACCCATCCAGGTGCTGACCAACCTCGCCATTGGTTAACTTGCGTGATCAAGACAGGAACTCTACCACATCGCCAGAAAAGCTAGCTCACTAGCGAGGCAGTATAAGTTCCCTTTATACTGTTTGCTACACTTCCTCCCACTCGGGGAATTTAAGCTTCGATCGTCCCGAAGCTTCGCATGGGTCCTATCTGAATGTTTGGCACCTGTTCAGCGACGGTACCCGCCGTTCCCGACGACATCCACCGTCATCCCCAGACGAAACCACGTCTGTACATGGACAACTGGTCCAGGAGCTCTGAGAGACTCTACTGACAACAGGTCTCTCCCACCAAACCCAGATCACTGCGCTGCACCGATTTGTAAGTGTAGCGGTCACCCATCCAGGTGCTGACCACGCTTGCGCATTGCTTAACTTGCGTGATCAGAACAGGAACTCTACCATATAGTTCCCTTTAACTGTCCACTACATAATCATAGGGTTTTTAAAGAAAGGACTATATACACACCTGCAATTGCTAAACCTTTTCGATCATCATCAGTTCCATTGCCATCGTCGGAAACCCAGTGCACGTTCCATGTCCCATGGGATGTAAAAGAAATGCGACCGACCATGGGTTTCCGATGATTTTTCAGAACTCAGTTTTGGATATAAAATCCTCTTCATGTTATGTTTTGTCTTTGACTTTCCTGGCGGCTTCATCTCAGGACCTGACTCCCAGTTGTTTCCACGTTTCCTTTAGTCTTGCTTTGGGTGTCCAGGTCTGGCACGGCTGTATCTAGTCTGGTACCCTGACCCGCTATTTTTTATTGGTAGCGGGTCAGGGTACCAGACTAGGCTGTATCACTCTTAGTATACATGCAGTATCCACATCCACCTCCTCATTGATATGATGTTACTGCATGATCTTTTTCATGTTTGTTAGTGTCTTCTTTCACTCTTGTTGTCTTACAGGCCAGAATATCCTCAGTATCTTTTGATACACTTGGGGAGGAAGATGTCAAGTAGTTTTTCATCTCCTTTGGTCATCTTCCAAGTCTGTGTTCATCAAAACAGATATAACATTTGATATAGAGATCTTCAATATTTTGTACTTCTTAGAAATTGACTGTTTGATCATATCTTGGATAGCTTGTTGAAGGCTACTCTGCCATGATCGACCCATTCTTCTGCATATCTCCTTGTCTGTCCCTACTTAAGTTTGCTCACAGTTACATCTAGATATACAGAGTTGTCAACTTCCTCACCTGCTCTATCATTGTTATATGTCCTGGTATATATACTGTAAACAACAGGGGCATGCATTATGACAGACAAAAGGGGGAGTGAACACGTCCCGCTAAATTAAGTCCACGTCAAATGTTAGAAAATTGAATTTCCGCTTACTGTCATAATTAATGTTACATTTACAGTATTTTGAAAAATCATTAATACAAGAGGAGTATTTGATCTAAACTAGCGCATATAATATTAAAAATTTTGGGATTAATCTAAAGTATGTCACTGACTCACTGTCACAGGCTGAACAATAATCTAGCTAGTACAAGATTCTTATATTCGCATGTTTGCAATGATTTTGAATGATTCAGGTGAAGATACGAGTTTTCCGAGGCCATACAGACGCTGTGAATTCCTGTAACTACATCGACAATGACACGAAAATCCTCACGGGATCTGCAGACAAGACATCCCGCATATGGGACGTCGACTCTGGGGAGTTAAAACATCATTACACAGGAGGACATGAAGCGGCCATATCAGAAACAAGTGTCAATGACAACAGTCGCAGGTATAGACATCATCTTAAGGAGGCATAGCACTGGTTCATCATAATGGCTGACAGTTTTTAAAACATGAATGAAAATATAAATATCAGCAAGACACACATGGATATGGGTAATTCTTGTATCCCTGCTAGTGAAGCGGGTGATTTATAGTGATTCTGTGTTCTGCTCATTTGTCTGTCCGTCTCCGCCTCCCATCCACTACTTCTAAAACTACTAAACAGAATTCTATGAAATGTTCAGGGATTCTTTGATACATGATGCCATTGTGCACCTCCTATTTTCAATTTTGATATGAAGGATTTTAGTGGGAGGGGGTATTACTTAGGGTCATTTGCTCACATATATTAGATTTTTAGTTGGTGATGCTGGTCTTATGACAAGAATATATCTATATGTTACTGTTAATAGGTTTCTGAGTTGTGGCTGGGATAAGAATATTTCTATATATAACTGTTACTGTAGGTTTGTGAGTTGTGGCTGAGATAAGAATATTTCTATATATATAAAATGTTACTATTAATAGGTTGTGAGTTGTGGCATGGGATAAGATAATATTTCATAAACAGTCAGCTCTCGTTACAAAACGGCCCACGTGTTGTTCCCCCGGTCATTTTGCGCGTTATATACGAATCTGCGTGCTGTTAACACAGATGCCTCTTTTCCAGTAAACAGATGCCTCTTTTACCAGTACAAGTCTATTCCCCTTTGTTTAATCATTCAGTACAATAAAACAAGGTTGATCTCCGTTAAAACATTCACCATGCGTTTTATTTTCATTAAGGTACAAATACACTCATGTTCCTTCTTTCCTTCCCAATGTTCTGCTTAAAAGTAAAGAAAGGATTTGTGATCAAATTAATATTTAAATGATTTTTTCATAACTTACAACGTACCAGT
>CAJDSM010076895.1:0-14653 GCA_903981925.1 Ostrea lurida
ACGGTGTAAAGTCTCATCCTACTGATATCACAGACTTACGTTCTACAAAAGTCAGATGTGTACGTGTCAAGTCATCCATACTGAATCACAGACTTAAACGTTCCTACAAAAGTCAGATGTGTACGTGTCAAAGTCATCCATACTGATATCACAGACTTAAAACGTTCTACAAAAGTCAGACTGTGTACGTGTCAAAGTCATCCATAACTGATATCACAGACTTAAAAACATTCTACAAAAGTCAGATGTGTACGTGTCAAAGTCATCCATACTGATATCACAGACTTAAATGTTCTACAAAAGGTCAGATGTGTACGTGTCAAAGTCATCATACGGATATCCACAGACTTAACGTTCTACAAAGTCAGATGGGTACATGTCAAAGTCATCCATATGACATCACAGACTTAAACGTTCTACAAATTCAGATGTGTACATTGTCAAGTCATCCATACTGATATCACAGACTTAAACGTTCTACAAAAGTCAGACGTGTACGTCTCAAAGTCATCACATACTGATTATCACAGACTTAAACATTCTACAAAAAGTCAGATGTGTACATGTCAAAGTCATCCATATTGATATCACAGACTTAAACTTCTACAAAAGTCAGACGTGTACGTGTCAAAGTCATCCATATTGATAATCACAGACTTAACATTCTACAAAAGTCAGATGTGTACGTTCAAGTCATCCATACTGATATCACAGACTTAAACGTTCTATCAAAAGTCAGATGTTGTACATGCAAAGTCATCCATACTGATACACAGACTTAAACGTTCTACAAAAGTCAGACGTTGTACGTGTCAAAGTCATCCATACTGATTATCACAGACTTAAACGTTCTACAAAAAGTCAGACGTACATGTTAAATGTCAAGTCATCCATACTGATATCACAGACTTAAACGGTTCTACAAAAGTCAGACGTGTACATGCGTCAAGTCATCACATACTGATATCACAGACTTAAACGTTCTACAAATCAGATGTGTACGTGTCAAAGTCATCCATACTTATATCACAGACTTAAACGTTTACAAATAGTCAGACATGCAAGTGTCCATTCATACTGATATCACAGATTTTTAAAAACGTTCTACAAAAAGTCAGACATTGACGTCTCAAAGTCATTTACAAGAGACCAATTCAGGCCACTGAATGGTTATATGAATATAAAAATGAACAAAAATCTAAACCAACTACAGAACAGATGAAAAAAATTTTCCTGCGAGTAAATACGACCTCTCACTTTTGCTGATTCTCGTTGTTTTCTTTTCTGTTCTTTGTTTTCTCTGCTTCCTTCTCAAGCCATTATATATCTAAAATAAAACACAAGTATAATGCTTTTATTTAAGCTGATGAAAAACATGATAATAAACTTGTTAGTTCTGTGGTACAAATACATTGATGCATAGTTGATAAGCAAGACTACTAGATGTCTACTATTTAGCCAGATTTACTTAATTTTACCCATTTAAAGTGGAATGATACACCATAGAAATTGATGTGGATGAAAAGTAGAGGATAATGTTAATAATATTTTTGAAAAATAAAATATCATCTTCAAAAAAAATGCATATTTAGGTAGAAGCAATTGAAAAAAAAAAATTAAAATCCCATGCTGGAATCGAACCGCGACTGCAGTTCAGAAGGCAACGTGCTAACTTACTGAGCTACTCAGCTAGGCATTTAAATTTGAAATGAAATTGACATATAACTCTGATAGTAGATATTTTCATCCATGTCGAACGTAAGTCAACCATTATGACGATGGCTCAATTCCCCCTTAATGTTATAATCTATATTGCATTAAACATTTATTTCATTATTAGTGTCCCACTTTGGCCCATGGTGGTGATGATAAAAAAGGTCAACCCAGTGCAAAAACCAGTAATAGTGAATGTGTTGAATGAATATGCTATATGTAGTAGTTCCACATATATCAAGTGAGTATTAATATTCGAGAAATCAACATTCAATGCCAACTCACCAGAACATAAAAGCACAATATTAACCAGAGGACGTAATTCTATGTATTAAAATGAGCTTGCATGATAAAATTTAATAAGAAGAAAATATTTTGCTTTTGTAGAGACTTGTTGCATCAATTACCAAGTAATGACTCTGCAGTAGAAATAAGACAGGGTGTTGATGGACAATCGGACAAAACCTGCCCTTTGTGAGAACGCACTTTTGATGAGAAAGTTCCAGAACCTGTTTTGGTGTTGCGAATGTCCGTACTGGCCAGGAATCGTTAACGTTACGTTGAATCAAGTTCCCCTTAAAAGTGACCAAACTTTCCACCAGTTTTTCCAGGTACCAGCTTTGATTACTCGGATCTTCTGGGGTTCCCACATCAAATGGCCCTTGCATTGATCCAACTAAGCAAACAGAAATAAGTAACGTAATAGTAAATTTATATTAAAGTCGGCACTGTAATACATATATAACAAATAACATGAGCTCTAGGTGAGCTCTTTAATCGACTATCACAGACAAATACATATATTAATAAACTAAAAACTACCATGCAGAAACAACAATATACTCCATGCAGAAAACACACATATATTATACATATTTACACACATAAATTATGAAAATAAATTAAAATAAGTTAAGAAAATTGACATCCAACAGAATAGCAGATAAATTAAAAGCAATTCACAAGGCACTATTAAATACAAACCAAAGCATATAAAGCTAAAAGGGTATCACTGAAAAAAAAAAATATAGGAAAATATAATTAGAAAGATAGTAAAAAAACCGCAAAATTATAAAAAAAGTATTCAAAATAAATAACTGATTACAAAGGAGTAGAAATTGAGCAGAGTGGCCAAAGTGATATAAAAATAAAAAAGAAAGACTTTTAACTAAATTGACAAAGCATGAAACTTGTTGTGGATTGGCCAATCCCTACCAATATATATATAAATAAATAACAGACTTCTGCTATTTAATTTAGAGCTGAAACGAATACAAAAATCGATATTCGAAATTTCGGGACTACTATTCTATTCGTATTCGAATATTCGTCAACAACATATAAATGTAGTACATGTATATATCCCCATAAAATATTTACAGGTCTGTCATTTATAAAAAATCAACAGGAGTTTGTTATGTTCGTGTTTCGGTACATAAAATATTGATATAGTTATGGACATTAAATTATCAATTGTGTTTAGGTAAATATAGAATTATTTTGAGAAAAAAGTTAAATTAAAAGAAAATGGAAAATAAATTGAGCACTGAACAGTAAGCATACTACAAAACAATAGTTTTCGTATTCCGCTGCCATCTGGTATAACCATGTTGTATGCTATAGAATCAACTCAGAATCGGGCAGTTTCTGGACGTGATCTTTAACCCCCAACCCCCCCACACACACACCCCAAAGAAAAAAGAGAAAGAGTTGCTGCTAGACGGTAGGGGTCGAATTCTAATAATAAAATTGCAAGTATATGTAATATGCCTGGTAAATAAGAAAACAAAGATGGTGGCGAGTTATACCATGTTAATAGTTTGGTTACGGGAAGATTTTAAACAAAATTATATTGTAAACGTCTAGTGACTACACTGAGTTCTGTTTCACAGCATTTCATACGGGTATTATACATGTGACCGAATATTCGAATACTATATATCCATTCGAATATTCGCTATTTACTATTCATTCGCGAATATTCGAACATTCGTTTCAGCTCTAATTTAATTACATGTCCCAAATCATGGGCTGGTCTAGTAAAAGTGATAAAAGATAATAGTATCATGCATTAACAGAAGAAAAGAAAATTGATGCGCCATAATTCCTCTCTACAGAGCTTGTTTGACATTTGCCCTAGTCGTTTCATTCTATCCGTAAAACAGATCACTGGAAGCGTGTCTGTGGTAAACACAACCACCCACCCACTCTGTACAGCAGGGGATAAGATAAACAAAGAACCTATCAATTCCCAGTCAATCTGGTGCTTCAGTATTAACCATTTCCTAAGTAGCTGTTGTGTACCGAGCCAAATTAATCACACACATAAAAAAATTCAGTTGTAACGTTAGCCTTTAATTTTTTGTAGCTAGTTTCACTTTTCTGTTGGTCCACCCCTGAAATATTTTTATGTCCTTCGTATTTTCATGACTTGAGACAGAATTTCTCACTTTGATTATGAATATGCATCGTTCATTTACAACACTGTTTATACTTACATTAAATACTACGTCAATTTGTTGGTAATATGTTCTACGTACTACAATGTATGCACTTTTGGTTTTCTTTTTCAGTTCCTTTGCTCTTTCCTATACATTGCTGAGTGCTTGACCTGTGGTTTTTCTCATACAACCACAAATCAATTAATGTACATATAACAAATCAATTAATATATAACAAATCAATTAATGTGTACAACAATAAACAACTTCTCATTAACAACTTCTCATTTTTGGGAAAATCTACTATTTCAATCAAAAAATTTTCTTTTCCCAATCTTGAACTTATCATTTTTAAATGCAAATACAATTTTTTTTTAATTTTATATTTCTAATTTCACTTTTAATAATTTAGAATCTCTTTTAATTTTCAAAATTTAGGAAGTGCATTAGAAACAAAACGGCACGAGGAAATTGGCCTGGTGTTGTACAGGATAAACATTGTATCCTGCCTATTACATCAGAATCCAGAACCGTGTGAATAATGGACACAGAAGGAAATATATAATCAGAGTGTTCAAATTTACGCATCGTGCTGTAACAAATATAAAGTGACTTGCATCAATCACACGCATAACAATGTACCAGGAATTCCTGGATGCCTGCTCTATATACGAGGGCATCAACCCCACAAGTGTTGTGTTTATTTCAGATAAAGATCCCAAACTTTTGATAGAAATTAAAAACTTTAATCTACTACATCTCGAACATCACTGATAGCGATTCTCAATCACTAGCATGGACAGAGTGTATTATACAGCTGTCGGAGAACACAGATCACCTAGAACACAGATCACGGCTTCTTTTTATTTTGTATACTACATACACAGCTGTGGATCATTATAATTTAATCAACAAATGTAATTTATAAAACAACCTTATTTTCAAATTAAATCCTACTTTCATCTTTGAATCATAATTCTCATGAAATTACATTGACACTTAACTCATTATTTAAAGTATTAATTAGCTACAAAATTTAGAATTCTCATGAAATTACTATGCAAAATTAAATTGTCACTTAACTCATGTTTGAAGTACAGAGTGTATTAGTGTACTAAGAAATTTAGAATTGGTAAATTTGATAAGTCTGTATGATTATAGTAAATTATGACATCAAAATTTTAGCTCATATTTTAAATAGTTTCATACTTGTAGTTTGTGATCAGTTTCCATGGATACTAATATTCAACAGGTCAGTTATTGAAAAAAGTTGTACAAGTTTAAACATGGATGGTTGAATGAAATAATAAGATTTGATGTATGTTTTTCTTAAATCAGAATGATACGGACATGACAACACAAAGTGGAATTCATCTTCTATTTCGTTACAATCACATTTCTGACATTTTATTTGACACCTCGCTATGTTTGAATATCTACCTTTTTCTATCAACAAGTCATAATGTCACTAAATTTAGATTTTATTACACAAAAACAAAGATTTTGGTTCTATACAGAAATGGGTTTTGTACAAGAAGACAATTTTAAAGTAATTTTTCATCATTCACATTTCGAACATACTAATAACGAAAGTTTATTAACCTTATTTTTCTGCTGTCATTGAACTAGTTTACAACAAAAATTGTTGGCATCAGTATACATCTAATATTGCTTTAACCAGATGGTATAGAAAACACAGAGGTGGTACATTATCAGGATCAACAGGACTATGACACAGATTAAATTGTTTATATACGTACATGTACCTATATTACATGAACTATATATGATTCATCCTTAATCAGACCTCATCACAATTCATATTTACCCAAGGCAGTACAGTATTTCCCATTATGCACCTGTCAGAAGCATTTTACATGCACAACTCTCACACAAATATAATTAATCAACCTGCCAATTAGTGAAGAGAGAGAGAAAAAAAATATGACTGAATGCTGACAATGGGAGATGTCTTCCTCTAGCACAACCTTTATCAATAGACAAACAAAGATTTAAACGAGTCAGCATCTTCCACTTGATAGCAAACATCATTTTGTTCATCCCTTAATATTAGTACACAGCAGGACACCAAAGCTCCTCTTGATATGCAAAATAACAAGCCCATCAAATCTAAGCCTAAAGGGTATAGATCACAATTAGGCCTCTTAATGAAATGAAATTAAAATATCATTCAATTTTGATAAGTTTCATAGATCATTTTGTTTATTGATAAGCGTGATTTAGGAGATGCGGTGATCTAATATTTTGATCTTGCCAGCGGTAAGTTTATCCCCCTGTATAAGATACCGGTGCTAGATCACACTGAACTAGATGCCAAACCCAGTGTCAAAGCAGCATGAGGAAAGAAAACCAACAAATAGTTCACAAGAAGCTTACAAATCATTCACCCCCAGTTGAATGCCCTAATTTATCTGTTTTAAACTTGAATTATTATTAAAGGTAGTTATTTAACCCAAAGTCATCTTTTCTTCTTTACACACAAATGTAGATCTACTAAACTGAAAAAGGCTTCAAGTTTTAGACAAAGTATGCATAAAACATAGTAACTTGAATTATTCAAATTTGTTTGAAGAAGGAAGATCAAGCAACACTAAATTGTAATAAGTATTTTTAATTGCTTGTGGATTTAAACAGAAATTAATGTTCATGCATATCAAAAAGCATATTACAGGATGGTCTCAGATGTACTCCAACAAGTTAGAGCCTTGGGTTAAAGTATCTCGGTAAAAGTGTCTCTCTGTGAACCTCTAGCATGCCGGAGTCATATACTGGACCACCCCAGCTGGATCCACCTATTGGTCGTACTTGATCATGATAATAGTATATACGGATTCTCTTTTCAACAGTTATCTAATTTTAATTTCTGACAATTATGAAATTGTTTAGAACACGGCTGATTCCTAGAATGTTACCGGTACCACTGTGATTCGCCAGACTTATCGTGTACAGATTTAGTATAGTGTTGTTTTTTATGTAGAAATCATTCAATATGTGTAAATGATATCCAAAAAAACTTTTTCCTTCTTTCAAACTATTAACATCAGCTATAAAGACATGAGCTGTTATCTAAACCAAAAGCCGGGTCTGTATCTCATAAACATAAATGTATCCATCCACAGCCTCACAGAACCCTGACTCCTGGGCAACTTCTGCCAAAATTTCCATCCATTTTCTCTAAGTGATGTCGGCGAGTGCTTTCTCTGTTCTGTTGCATAACACTCTTACTTTCATTGCTGTTTAAAGCAGGACCATTTCAAAGGTCAGAAAAACAACCAAAGTAGCCTCCCCTTAAAATCCCCGCACACTTAAACAGCACACGGAAACTGAGGACGTGCTATTCAACGTAAATCTATGGGGGGATAGCTGCTCTTACGCAAACAATTAACTCGTTGTTATATGCGAGAGGAGAGCGGGATTTTCCTGGAGCAACTGTTTCGCCATAACAGCATACCTGCTGTAAAACAAGCCTTTGTTTTGAGAGTAATGCCACAAAAAAATAGCCTTCGTAAGAAACTAATTACTAGTTTAAAGTGCAAAGAAAAAGAAAAATTTCTGCTGCACTTTTTTCATTCTCATAAACAACATTTTCTAAAAACAACATTTTTTTTTTTAAAACTCCAAAAATATGGTGGATCTCCTCCTCCAGCAGTATTCAGCAGATGTTGTAATGGCAATGTTAAATGACAAAATAAATAAATCACACCGCAAAATCCTCAAGGCACAGTATTAAAAAGAAACCCAGAAAAAACGATGCAAGTTTGACATATACTGTCATTAAAATTCTTCTTCCCTATTCTCAAACCAACAAACAGGTGTGCTGGAACTTTCAAAATATTTTTTGGTTTTTTTAAAAGCATTTTTCCTCCTCTCTCTCTCTTCACACGCAAACTCGCTTTTCTCAAGAATGAGATGAAGTTATTGACTCTCTTTTGCCCCTAAGTAGCTACTGTTAGTGTTAGTGTCCCCTACTTAGCTGAAGCGGCTATGGTTAATGGTCCCCCCACCCAGCTGAAGTGGCCAGAGTTTGCGCCCCCACCCATTGTGAATAGGATTGGCGCCCAGCCCCCCCCCCCTTTCCCCTCCTCCTCCCCAAGCAGTTTGTATAATTACACACAATGCACCACAATGTACGGTAGGCCTGTAGGAAAACACCATGACTACATTACTGTAGTCCAAGTACTGTACGGTAGACCTATAAGAGAACACCATGACTACATTACTGTAACGCGAGTACTCACATCCGAGATGGTGTGGTAGGTCACTTTCTTCAGATACACATTGTAAATGGCTCCATTCTCCTTCTCCTCTCTCCAAAATCGTGTTACATCATCCTGAAAATACAAATACGATTTTAAACACAATTTGTATGTACTTGTGTGTAAATGTACTAATCATGCATGTCAAATGTAATGCCTGAAAAGCCCTGATATGGACTAACGAATCATATCATGGTCAAACATACGTTTCCTAAATATGATAAAGATGACAATTTTTGATATAATCAATATTGGTTTATACAATCCAGATTAAAGGAATGTGACCCATCGACTTCGAAAAACCAAAATGGCAACATTTCTGTACAGACAGACCATAACATAGAGGCAACAATTGTATAAATATGAATTACAAAATGCAAAAATTACACACAAACTAACGAGTCACTGGACTAGTATCTATCAACAAAACGGGTATTCACCGTTTATACCTGTTGAGTTTAAAACTGTCTTCCCTCCCCCCTTCCAACTTCCCCTATCATCACTCAATTGTTCACAGTTTCACATCGTTTTATGACACTTGAATTGTGATAAGTCATAATTTGATTCAATATTTTTGTGTATAAATTAATTCCCATGACAGTGGCAAAACAGTTTTCCATTTATACAGTGACTGTCATCTTTTCCTTTACAAAAATGTTTTTAAAAGATGATTTAGTAACATACACTTTCACAACATAATTATAATACACATATAAATATTCGGACTGTCTAAACACTTACCAAAGTCATTTCTGGTCACATCTTATTTATCCAAAACAAACACAGCTGATGAAATCCTCCCTTCCTTTGCAGTTTGTCACATAATTTATCTTTTGGGGATTTCAACCACTTAAAAGGCAACCCTTATAGAAACTGTCCTTTAGATACTCCAAGGCTTGAAATCTATCCAATGCTTAGGTAGGTGCTTCAATTAACGTTCAGCTGAGACAGCCACTTAATATATACACACATATATACTTCAGCTGTCACTTCAATGGGAAATTTACACTGTTTATTTTCTAAAAATTTTGAGTGTAAACAAAACTCTGATCCTAAATTTAAATAAAACCCACTCACGCTCAAATTAAAAACTATGTAAAAGTCACCGGATATCCAATTTTGAAGTTAAAAATCACTAGTCGTCCGCAACATGAAAATTCCTTCCTATTTTTCTGTATTCCTCCCGACTAAATTTTATTATCATTAAAATGCTTCAGCACACCTGTAGCTACATCCTCCTAAATAAATTTGTGACTAATGCCAGCTAACTCGCACAATGAAGCCAAAAACATAAAAAAAAAGTGGGTCCCGAAAGTCTGAAAATAACAATCCAAAGTTTGACACAACAGCAGGAACCACTGTCCAAAGATCAGGCCGTCCAGCGGCACAGAGTGGAACAATGGATGAGGGATCGAGGTGGGAATAACTCAGTTATCAGTTCAAAGTCTGATAACAAAGTTTGATAAAACATGTACGTATATATCTCTCTCCTATCTGTCTCCCACAGGGCGGGCGATTATTTAAAATTGTGTTAATCCCGACTATATCATATCACTCACGTGTGCTCCTATTACATGCTTTGAACAATAGGTAAAAATTTGGTTTTATAGGTATTTCGTAATGAAGAGAATTTCATGCCAAGGCATAAACCAGCACGCTTTCAGGTTAATGATCTCACACTTACTGGTTCTAATTATGACGCAAGAAAACACAAAATCAACCTCAAAAAACAGGTTTAGAAAGTTCAAGATATAATTTCACAATTCAAAAACAAACAAGTGTTTGTTTTGATGCGGGCTGTCTCTCCCACTTCTGAATGAAGATAAACAATCCCTCATATTGACAATTCATTGTATATATTTCCTTAGAATGATTTTAATGAGGCATCACAACCTACCTGACGTTTCGATGGCAACCTGATAGTACCACCATAACATGGATGCATATTTATGACTATAGTTAAATATATTTACAGTCATACATGACATTTCTTGGTGACATCAATTTTCAGGCCATTTCATCTACAATTCACTTGCATCCTATCATTGTTTCTGCCAGATGTCTTGAGAGTTTTAAAGTTAGCATATTTTGATAGTACCTGGTTGTGGCAATACAGTCAAACCTCATTATCTCAAACTTGATGGGACTGAGAAAAATATTCAAGATATCCAAGGATTCGACATATCGAGGGTAAAATACTTAAAGAATTAGTGCTTGGGACTTCCAAATCACTTCGACATATCCATAATATTGGAGATACCAGTGTTTGAGATTATATATTTTAACCAATTTGAAAGTTCGACTGTATATCTAGACATTACTTAGTTATAATTGTAGAAGGTGAGAATAATCTTGAGATAGATCATAGATCAAATCACTACTACGTGTAATATTAAGGTGATCTATCCAGGTCGAGAGATGATAACAAAAGTACAGTAGATATTAAGTTTTATAGACTTTGTATGGGAAATATGACGACAGAGTTTTTTGGGCATACACGGACCGAGCTTGCGGTCCGTTTGCAACAAAAAACGAGGTCGTCATATTTTTCCATACAAAAATTTATAACCTTTTTATTATATACTTTCAATTTCATTTAGAAACTAACAAAATTTTTATTTTTAACATTTTTTTCAAAGTTTAACAGACTAACACGAAAAAATTTGAAACTTAAAAGTTGTTGATTTTAACAGTAACGTCAAGAAGTGCTCTCTTATGACGTCACAATCAATTTGTTCAATTATGACGTCAGCTTGCGGGCCAAAAGTTTCCGGGCATATATCGTGTGATATTGGCCCGCAAACTCTTAAAGGAAAAAGAGGAATGAAATTGAAAGTATATAATAATACTACGTACAGTATAAAATTTAACCCCAATTTAGAAATACTAACAGAACTCTTCGTATTGATGAGATGAAAAAAAATAGTGCAAGAAACAAATGGTTGAAGCAATGCGCACAAGTAACTTACTTACATTCTCTCATTCTCTGATGTAACTTTCATTCACTATGAATAATTTACGATCATAATCAATGTAAATGATATTATATTTATGATGTTACTAGGGATTTATTTTTACTTCAATATAACAGTTTGCTTTAACTTAATTATAAGAGGAGTGAACATGATCATCAATCAGCTAAATCATTAACAACAATGGCTGAATGAATAGACTATATCATTAACAGCAATGGTCCCTTATCTGACATCTCATTAGACAAAAGAAAGGTAGCAAATAAAGAGTAGGGCAATCACAGACCCATGGACATACCAGAGATGAGATCCAGTGTCTAGAAGGAGTAAGCTTCCCCTATTGACCGGTCACACTCTCCATGTAATGTGTATATTTCTTTATGATTACATGTACATGAAAATCAGTCATTTACCCCAATGCAAACTGCTTACATATAAAACTAATAACAAAACCTCCCTGAAGACTTCCCTGTGTGTATCTACTAACTGGATGAGAAGTTGATTGAAACAAGAGGCCCATGGGCCACATTGCTAACCTGAGTAGCAGTTTCTAGCAATAAACAAGTTTGAGCTAAACTATCATTATACAAGCAGCTTGGTTCAGGGAAAAAGAAAACTTTTCAAATGTAATGACAAGTTTCATTAATTAAACAAGATGTGTTTGTGAAACACTAATGCCTCCATATTCCACATGCCAGTATTATGCATGTGAACTGAAATACGAAAGGTCTATCCCTTACCATTCAAAAGGTATGACCAATGGTAAAGTTTTTAAAAAGTAGGTCAATGGTCAAGAAGTCAGACATTTTGCCACCAGATGAAAGGGCTTGCCATAAGGAATACACATGTGAAAGATGAAAGACTTATCTCTTGCCTATCAAAAGTTATGGCAAATGTTAAGTTTTTGAAAAGTAGGTCAAAGTCAGGAGGTCAAAGGTTTTGGTACCGATGGAAAGGTCTTATCACAAGGAACATACATATGAAATATCAAAACCCTAGTACTTACCATTCAAAAGTTATAGCCAAGGTTAAAGTTTTAGACAGAATGATGGAATGATAGACACCAAGGACAAAAACAATACCCCTACCCCAATCTTCAATCACGAGGGCATAAATGCTTAAAGGAGTATGACCTTTCATTTTAACAAATTTGGTTCACTATTAATACATTCACATGTAAAACTTTGTTCCTTATTATGGCCCTACCCTACCCCCAGGACGTCATGATTTTAACAAACATGAATCTCCACTATGTCAGAAAGCATTCATGAATGTAAATTTCAGCTTTCCTGGCCCAGGGGTATTTGATGAGAAGATTTTTAAATGACAGCTTATTTTTGTGATTATCTACCCTTTAAAGGGAGCATGGGTCATTCAAACAAACTTGAATCCCCTTTGCACAAGGATGATTTGTACTAAATTTGGTTGAAATTGGTCCAGTGTTTCGTGTGAAGAAGTTGAAAATGTGAAAAGCTAACAGACGGATGGATGGATAATCAAAATGTGACCAGAAAAGCTCTTGAAGTGAGTTAAAATTCCTGACTTAATCCATTTTATTAAATCAAGAGTATGCACATCAGGCTTGAAGTTTGAATCAGTTTGGTCTTATCAGTATACAGACATGCAAAAAGTATTTGGTCACTTGTGGTTTTTTTCTATATTTTTCATAAAAAAAAAGAATGTTCAGAGCCATTTCTACTTTCACTTTTTGTTGTATTTCACAGGGTATTTGTATAAACATCTTCTCTCTCTCCTCTCTCTCTCTCTCTTCTCTCTCTCTCTCTCTTCCTCTCTCTCTCTCTCTCTCCTCTCTCTCTTCTCTCTTCTCTCTCTCTCTCTCTTTCTCTCTCTCTCTCTCTGCGTCTCCCACATTAATTGCACTTTGTATTAATTTTCATAAAATAAGGTGCAGCAGATGAACGTAAATCTTATTTGACATACTTATCTTTTTGTACTAAGTAATTCAAATAAATTCTGTTAAATTTTTTTTGGACTTTCAATAGGCCTATATATAATTGAGGACCTGTCATAGTGGCTCTGTGGTAGAGCTCTCGCCTCATGATCGGGAGCTTGTGCATTCTATTTCTCGCACCTGGCTGCCTCAAACCTAAGACGTTGAAATAGATAATGATTGCTCCTTTGCCAAGAGCTCAGCATTTAGAAGTGAGAATCATGGGTCTTTCGGATATGACATTAAAAACGGAGGTCCCGTGTCACAGCAGGTATGGTAAGCAAAAGAACCCTCACTGCTAAAAGCCATGAATGCTAAGCATAGTTCCAGATTTGCAGCCCTTCACCGTCAATGGTGACGCCTCAATATGAGTGAAATATTTTCAAAGGGACCAAAAAAAAAAAAAATCAGTAAATAATTGAGCAGCTTAGGCAAAAAAAAAAAAAAATGTTTGTTTCAGGTTACCTCAGATTTTAAAAAAGGGTTGGTAGGTAGGAATCTTACTTCTTTTTCCCAAACATTTTTTTAAACAAGTATGTGTCTTGATTAAATATTCAAAAGTTACAACTGTTATTCAATGTGATTAATAGGGTTTGATTGATTGATTACTTGTTGTTTTTCGTCCCATCGAGAATATTTCACTCATATTGAGACGTCACCATTGCCGGTAAAGGACTGCAAATTTAGACTTATGTTTAGCACTGAGTGACTCTGACTCATGGATTTTAGCAGAGAGTGTTCTTTTGCGTACCACACAGGACCTCTGTTTTTAAGGTCATATCTGAAAGACCCCTTATTCTCACTTCTAAATGCTGAGCTCTTGGCAAAGGAGCAATAACTACCTATTTTTAAGTCTTAGGTTTGACGCAGCTGGGTGCCAAGCATGGGGCTCGAACGCACGACCTCCTGATCACGAGGCGAAAGCTCTACCACTGAGCCACCGAGACCGGTCATGATTAATATATAGGGAATAATAATAAATACGGTAATAAATCTTTTTCAGTATATACATAGATCGTACGTATATACCAAGGATAACCCATAAAGCTAAAAAGGGGCTTATTTCCAATGGGGTCCTTATAATGCACAGATGTAGGCGTTATGGGGTCATTATTATGGGAGGAAACCTAAGTACTCGGAAAAAACCCATGTGTCCGAGTGGGAGACCGCCATACCTTCTCACTTACAACCTCTGCCGATAACGGGGATCGAACTCGGGTCGCAGTGGGGAAAAGCGAGAATGCTACCTCTACGCTACCCGGACACCCAGGAAACAAGAGGCCCATGGGCCACATTGCT
>CAJDSM010076907.1:0-10664 GCA_903981925.1 Ostrea lurida
GTTGCGTGGTAGAAATGTTCATCAATGGCATGCCACTAGAACTTGTCATTGGTAGTTGTGCTATAGAGCTAAGAACGGATGACAAACCAGCAGAACTTGAAATTGGTTGTTGAACTGCAGAAGTAGTCATTGATTGGAAACTACTAGAACTTGACAATAGAGGAGTGGCAAAACTAGACAATGGTGACATATCACTAGAATCTGACATTGGTACTTGAGCTGCAGAATCAATCATCGACGGTAAAGCAGTATAACTTGGCATTGGAAGTTGAACGGAAGAACTGGACGTGGACACCAGACCGACAGAACTACCTATGTATGGTTGACTTAACATGCTGTGAGAGTAAACATTACTATCCGTATAATATCCATAGCCATTAGTACTATGTGTGTACCCATGACTGTCAGTATAAACGGGAAAAGAACTCATTTGGTACCAGTTGGAATGCTTTCCGTATAATAGTACAATCACTTGATGTGCGTATGTACACTGAATGTACATGGACGCTATGGAATATGATCTCCGCAGGACTATCATAACCCTGGGTCTGTTGTAAGGTACAGTCACTTGATGTGCTGTAATGTAGCCACTAAATGGACCATGGACCTATGGAATATGATCTACCAGAGAAAACGACAAGCTTCGGTGTAATAGTACAGTCCACTGATGTGCTGTAATGGTAGCCACTAGAACTGTTACATGGACCGTGATGAATATGATTTCTCCAGGCAAGATGAATCAAAGCTCGATATATATATGGTACATGTCACTAGATGTGCTGAGTGTAGCACTCGAACTGGTACATGGACTATGGAATATGATCCTCCAGGCAAGGAGATCCATAATTGTCTGTAGATAGTTACAGTCAGCTTGATGGCTCGTAAGGTAGCCACTAGAACTGTCATGGACCTATGGAATATGATCCTCAGAAAGAGAATCCATAACTCGGTGTAATAGGTACAATTCACTGATGTGCTGTAATGTAGCCACTAGAACTGTATGACCTTGGATATAATCCTCAGAGAAATACATCCAAAGCTGTCTGTGTAATAGGTGCTCACATGATGTGCTGTAATGGTAGCACTAGAACTGGTACATGGACCTATGGAATATGATCCTCCAGAGAATACGTCCAAACTGTCGGTGTAATAGGTAGCACTTGATGGCTGTAGTGGTAGCCACTAGAACTGGTAACTGGCCTATGGAATATGATCCCAGAAGATGATCCAAAGCTTCGGTATTAAATAGGTTAATGCACTAGATTGTCTGTATTGTAGCCACTCAGAACTGGTACATGGACCTATGGAATATGATCCTCCAGGCAAGAGATGATCCATAATGTCTGTGTAATAGGTACACTCACTTGATCTGTAATGGGTAGCCACTAGAACTGGTCATGCTATGCGAATATGAACCTCCGAGAAATACGAATCCAAGCGTTCGTGATAATAGGTGCTCATTGATGTGCTGTAATGGTAGCCCGAGAACGGTACATGGACCTAGGAATTTGATCCTCCATGAAGATGGATCAATAATGACTTGTAATAGGTACATGCACTGTGATGTGCTGTAGTAGCCAGAATGGTAATGACCTTATGATGATCCTCCGGCAAGATGTCTATACTGTCTGATGTAATAGGTCACATCACTTTGATTGCTGTAATGGGAGCACTAGAATGTACATGACTATGGAATATGATCCTCAGAATAATACGACCCAAAAGCTGTCGGTGTAATAGGTCCAATCATTGCGAGGTAGCCTGAAATGGTAAGGACCATATTGGAATTGCATCCTTGGAATGACCAAGAGATACCAAGCTGTTGTGTAATAGGTACATCACTGTGAATGGCGTAATGGTAGCACTAGAACTGGTTACATGAACCCTTATGATAATGATCCCCAAAGGCAAGATGATCCTAACTGTCTGTGTAAAGGTCAGTCACTTTGATTGCGTAATGAGTCGCACTAGACTGGTTACGGACCTATGGAATATGATCCTCAGAGAATACGTCAACTGTCGGTTTAATAGGTACAGTCGACTAATGTGCTTAATGGAGCACTAGATGGTAACGACTATACTATATCTCTCAGCAAGTATCCATCTGTCTGCTGAATAGGTAATCACGTTATGTGTTAATGTAGCCACAGACTGGTACTGACTTAGGAATATGATCTCCGAGAATAACGATCCAAATGTCGTAAATAGTACAATCATTGATTGGCGTAATGTTAGCCACTAGAACTGGTACATTGACTATGGACATATGATCCTCCAGAGAAATACGACCCAAAGCTGTTTGTGTAATGGTAATCACTGATGTGCTGTAATGTAGCACTAGATGGTCATGAACTATGGAATATGTTCCTCGGCAAGGATGATCATAACTGGTCTGTATGTAATAGTACAGTACATTATGTGCTGTAATGGTAAGCACTAGAAACTGGTACAATGGACCATATGGATTGATCCTCAGAGAATACGATCCAAGCTGTCGTGTTAATAGTACAGCTTGATGTCTGTATGTAGCCATCTAGAATGTAAATGACTATGGAATATGACTCCTCCAGGCATAGGATGATTCCAAACTGCTATAAATAGGTTAACAGTCAACTAGATGCTTGTAGTGGTAGCCACTCACTGTAAGCTATGGAATATTGATCTCCAGGCAAGGATGATATAATTGTCTTGTAATGGTACGTCATTGATGTGCTGTAATGGTAGCCAACTAGAACTGTTAATGGACCTAGAATATGATCCCAGAAGATGGTCAATAACAGTCGTGTTAAAGGTACTCAATATTGCTGTAATGGTAGCACTAGAACTGTACATGGACCTATGATATAATCTCCAGATAAATACGATCAAAGCCGTCTGTGTAATGAGTTACAGCACTTGATGTGCTGTAATGGTAGCCAAGAATGGTACTGGCCTATGGAATTGATCCTCCAGATAATCGATCCAAGCTGTCGTGTAATAGGTACCAGTCATTGAATGTGCTGTTGGTAGCCACTAGAATGGTAATGGCTATAAATTGTCGCTCCAGGCAAAGAATGATCCATCTTCGTATATGTACACACTAATGCGTAGGATGTGGTAGCCACTCGAACTGTTACAATGACCTATGGATATATGATCTCAGGCACAGGATGATCATAATTGCTGTGTGTATAGTCATATCACTTGATGTGCTAATGGAGCCACTTAGAATGGTCATTGCCTAGAATATGATCCTCCAGGAAGATGATCCAACTTCTGTGAATAGGTATCACTTGATGTCTGTGTAGCCACTAGAACTGTACTATGACCTTGGACATATATCCTCCAGAGAATACGATCCAAGCTATCTGTGTAATATGGTGCAGTCACTTGATGTGCTGTAGTGTAAGCCACTAGAAACTGGTACATGACCTATGGAATTGATCCTCCAGGAGAGGATGATCCAATACTGTCGTGTAATAGTACATCCATGATTGCTTTAATGGTGCATGAAACTGGACATGGACTATGAATATGACCTACCGGGCAAGGATATCCATAACGTGCTTGTGATATGTAATCCAATATTGGGTATATGTGTATGGAGCCCTAGAACTGTACATGGACCTATGAATATGATCTCAGAAGATACGATTCCAAAGCTGTCGTGTATAGTCAGTCACTTGATGTGCGTGTAATGGTAGCACTAAAGGTACATGGTACTATTTGATATGATCTCAGGAAAGGATGACCAAACGTCGTGTATAGTACGTCATTGATGTGCTGTAATGGCACTGATGATGGACAGAAAAGCTCGAAGATCTGACTGTCGTAGACAGTCCTGGGAATCTATGTAATGACTATTGCTCAGGCAGCGATGAATCCATAAAGCTGTCTGTAAGGTACAGTCACTGTGGCTGTAATGGTAGCCACTAAGAACTGGTCTGACCCTATGAATGATCCTGACCCAGGCAGGATGATCAAACTGTCTGTTAATAGGTACAGTAACTTGAGTGTTGTAATGGTAGCACTATGAACTGACCATGGTATGATCATGCCAAGGCAAGGATGATCCAAGTGTCTGTGTAATAGCGTACATTCGTAGTACACTTGAATGTGGACTAGATAAATCCAGCAGGTATACTGTCCTGAATATTTACATCGAGCAATGGTACCACTATGTACATGACTATGGAATATGATCTCAGGAAAGGTGATCCATAGACTGTCTGTTGTATAGTACATCACTGGGATGTGCTGTAATTACCACTATAGAATGTACATGGCTATGGATATGATCCCAGGCAAGTATCTAACTGTTCTGTGAATAGGTACTAATCACTTGATGTCTGAATGTAGCCACTCGAACTGTACATGGCCTATGGAATTATTCTCAGCAAGGTGTCCAACTGTCTGTGTACGAGTACATACTTGATGTCTACCATGGTAGCACCTAGAACTGGTAAGGCCTATGGGAATATGATCTCCACAAGGATCGTCAAAGCTGTCGGTATAATAAGTACAGTCACTTATTCTGTAATGGTAGCACTAAACTGTACATTGACTATGGAATTATCTCCTCCAGAGAAATACAGTCAAGTGTCGTTATAATAGGTACAATACTTGTGGTCTGTAATGGCACTAGAAGGTCCATGACTATGGATAGATCTCCAGGCAGAATGATCCGATAACTGTCTTTGTATAGGTACACACTTGATGTGCTTAATGGTTAGCTACTAGAACTGATGAACATGGCATGGAATATGATCTCCAAGAAATCGATCAAAGCTGTCGTATAATAGTAATCACTTGATGTGCTGTATGTGTAGCACAAGAATGTCATGACCTATGGACTATATCCTCCAGGAAGATGTGACGAAGCTGTCTGTATAATAGGACAAGTGACTTGATGGCTGTTATGGTACACTAGAACTGGTACATACGCTAGGACAATAGATCCTCCAGGAAAAATGATCCAATAACTGCTTAGTGTATAGTTACAATCACTTGATTGTTGTATGGTGCACTAACTGGTACATGGCACTATGGAATGATGCTCTCCAGAAAGGATTGTCCAAACTGTCGTGTGAAAGTAGGCATCACTTGATGGCTGTATGGTAGCCACTAACTGTACAGACCTAATGTGATATGATCCATCCAGCAAGAGATGATCAAAAACTGTCTGTGTAATGCGTCAGTCACTAGATGCTGTTAAGATAGGTCACGCTGTAGTAATAGGTACAGTCACTAGATGTGCTGTAGATGTAGGCACTGCTGTCTGTATGATATCCATAGCTGCTAGAGTCTTGTGTGTAACCATTTGTTTGTGGATATGAGCTTGATGGATACAACTGAGGAGTATAGAAGGAATCTGTTTGGCCCGAGACTAAAATCAAAGCAATGAAAATAATATTATTTCAAAGTAACAAATCTAAGACCAGAAATAAATTGGATACAGATTTGAGATACATACATACGAGTATATGCGTCTTTTATGTTTTCATATTTTCTTATGCGAATGAAGCAAAAATATACTGTTTTAAATGATTTCTTGGCAATGTTTACACTCGATTTTGTATGTGTTTTTTGGACTATGTTTACGTTTGATACTTTGTTACTTCGCCATTTTATATATTAGTATTGAGATAAAGCAAAAGTTTCGTTAACCTTTCCCAAATGATGCTTAATTGATTTGATTTTTGTGGAACATTTTAAGGTGAATATTTTAGTGACAGTGAAGCGATTTAAATGTATTGTATGGACCATGAATTCTAGGTAAAGGAAGTATGATGAAAGTATTAAAGCAATCTAACAATACAAAATGTATTTACCGCAGACTTTGTTTCAGTTTCTAACCTATAGAAATAAAAATTCTTTATTTTTTAATTCAAAAGCTGCATAGTTCATATATTTTACTGTCAAAAGAATATTTTCAAATTGTCAAAAAATATTTGTGAATTTTCAATTCATTGAAATGCTTCTTGACGCCTGAAAAAAATCCTTTAATGATATGTTTTAGAATTGTCAATAATATTTTCGAATTGTCAGAAAATATTTTCAACTCATCGAAAAAAATATAATGAACTTTATTTTTAAGAATTCTTGATAAAAACAATATTATTTGAATATTACATCAGAATAAGACGGATACAAAATGCTGCAAGGATTTTTATTCATGCTACAAATTCCCGTTGTTACTATATGAGTCCTATGTTCGTTTTACCTAGCTTCATCTGCAGAGTGTTTGCTGGTAGTGTGGTGTATTCCAGTACAATGATAAGTAAATCAATTAACTAATTAATTCATAATAATGAATAACTCACCGTACTGAGTGATAAACACAAGTAGGAGTGGGAAATAAAAATCCATCTGTAAAAATCAGGTTTCTGAAATGATTTAAAACAAATCAAACGTTATTGCTGTACAAAATTATAATGATTTTTTTTCTAATTGTTATTCAAAGAAATATTTACACATCAATATCTGTACTTTGCTTGAAGAAAAGCGCTCACATTTCCCCATTGAAATTCCTGTGGTAATATATTTCAAATCAATTTCTATCTTTGGTTTGGAGATAAGAGCATTGATTTGTATGCGATTATGCCATGTTCCTCTAACAATTTTAAATCAATTTCTGATGTGTGTAGTAATATATCGGCAAGAAATGATATATTTTGAAAAAAATATAAAAACCAATACACTGTACTATGATTACCAACAGTCAGAAAGTCTTCCTATCGGCCTCTTCTATTTTAGCAATGTGCTTATTACTTCTAGAATAATGTCATGACATATCAAAAACGGAAAAGTCGAACATTTTGTATTTGTTAATCCGTTATCCATCAATGAAACTAGAACATTTTCACAGCCATACCGTAAAGAATATGGAAAAATTCATTCTTGCAATATTTCTGGGAGCTGGTTTGGTAAATTTAAAAAATCGCATTGGTATTTCTACAGGAAATTAATTTTATGAAAGATCTAGAATAACTATGTGAGGGTTTTTTTTTTCTTCCTATCGGCACACCATACGATTCTTTAAGAAAAGCTATCAAATATTGTATAATTTCTTTTTTATTCAATTTATGTGACAAATTTATATAAATGCCTATTTCAAAATTCGAGAGGTTTGCGATTTCTTTGTTGGTTTATCTGATGATGAAGGCAGCTAGCGTTGAGAAAAAAAATCATAATCCGTGTTAGTGGGTTTTGAATTTTTTTCCTGCAATGATTGCTGCCTTCATCATTCGATAAATCAACAAAGAAAGACATTTTACTGTTTATATTTATATTTTCATGCATTTTCTAAATATATAAACTAGATTTAAGTACTAAAATATATTGTTGACCATTTCATTACGTTAAACGGAACAGCTTGTTCAACCTTTGACCTTGGAATCGCTCCATATTTGGTAATGATTACGCAGACAGACGGTACTACAAAACCGGATCGAACTAGTTTGCAGCAAACATGAATTTTTCAAAAGACATAGGCCTATAAGAGAAAAGATTCAGTGAATGTAAATAATTTCAGTTAATAGGATTTAACAATTCGAAGTTAAATTTTAAGAATCAGGTTCTATCAAAGCAAAATATAAATTATTCTCCGAAAACGTAACCACGGGGTACTTTCCGGGTGTTAGCTACCTTATAGTGGAGACATTCTTGCTTACGTCACGCCCACCGTGCAAGCGTCCCCAGTTCAGTGTCGCACAGATGCGAAATTCAGAGAGGAGGCAGGACGTGGAGAAATTTCTTCTCGTTCAACCAACATTGCATTTGACTGTCTCGTGTGTTTTCTTACATTTTATTGCAAGATAGTCCAGCTACTTCCCCGCCATTGGCAACCTGGCAGGATCCGAGACCAAGATTATGTTGTGGGGCTTGCATGTACAAAAGCCAGAGTTCCTCGTCTACCTAGCAAATGACATACTGGGTTTTGTGCTTCTTTAATCGAAAATGGATATCGTAGTCACGCCAGCCCAACCAGGTGACCTCTAGCCCCCAAGCGAATTATGTGCATATATTAAATAGCGAAATGGCACATTCCTGGATGTGCAACAGTAAAGATCGATGCATAAACAAGAATTAAATCAGTCCAGACTTGAATATCTGTGATAGATTTTTGCTTGGAATTTTTTTGTCATTGCTAGGTTCCCATATTGAAGGGAGAAAACATGGGGTTCCATCATCAGGTCAGAAAAACTATTGCATAATTTAGCTAAATTAACATACTGCCCATGGCAATTGAAACTTTGGTATTGGGCACATTGTAGCCTAGGTCTAAACTATAGCTAGGCGCTTGCCAGGCGAGTAAACTCGCCAACATGCTCATTGAAAACAAAATCAACATCGCATATTGGGGGAGTATCCTCAGGATTTACGTTGCTTCCGTGGCCCGCGGTGGGATGTCGCTTCCGCCAGTTTCATCCCGGCCGCGCATGGCGTCGTTATCTGTTTGAGTTGGTCCATCAGTGAGGCGTGGTGTATCCCCGACCGTCGTGACGCTCGTGCCCTGTTCAGATGTCCCTTTTCACTCGGGCCCTTCCTAAGGTCCCTCTCTTCCGTCCCCTGGATTCGGGGGCTGTCCTTCACCTAATTACTGTTCTTGTTTGGCAATTAATCGATCCGTAACGATATACAGTGTCCAATATATTATGTAAGCTAGTCCCATTGACAATCATGCATAATGCAAAACCCGAGACAAGTCAACTGCAATGTTGGGTATGACAGAAACCAGAAGAATTTCCCACAAATATGTAACCAGAGTGCGTAACGATGCCTAACCATTTGGTCGAGAATGTCCCGAGGATCCTTGCCTTCGATCAATTTATATATATTGTATCGCAAGCCCCCACAGTGCACATTGTAATCTGGTCTCGGATCCTTGCCAGGTTGCCCAATGGCGGGAGGAGCGAACGAACATCTTAGCAGTAGAGAGGAGCTAGGGTGAGACATCTTGACTAGCTCCCAGTTTGCAACTTTGGTTCTTAATTTAGAAAGGCTAGAAGTCAAACTACGATACCCGGAAGCAAAAAACCTCATAAGTCTCTGCTTTTTTAAGGGACAAGTCCACTACTAAAGATGTTCTGGGGCAATAGCCTTTCTCGTCTCCACAGACTGTGCAACAAACATCTCCAAGTTTTCCTCGACATAGTTGAGTAACACCCAAATATCAGTGACCAGCCCAAAGCTGTAGTCGTACCGACCTTGGTGGTTGTAGATGTTTTTAACTGACATTATTTAGAGAAGTATTGCTGTTAGCTGAGCTATGGGCAAAATATAAGCACCTATTTGTGACTTGTGGTGTTTTTGTTTTCTGTTATTGATTCATTGCAAGTGCATGCTTGATGCTCGGAATAGTATCAATCCTTTAGCCAGTTGTAGCTCATTTGGTATATATTGCTTTGGTTCACTTCGTACATATGGTCGCTGATCATCTGTTCTTTTTGGGGAGCCATTTAGCCATAATTGTGCCTGGTTCCAAATGTTTGTAATTCAATATTTTTTGTTTGTTTCCAGTTCGATCACTGACTTGAATGACCGTGATCATGTCTCAATTTAGGAGACGCTTTCCTTTTAATGATAGCAACAATCTGTGCTCGGCTCCCTTTTTTGTGCATCTTGTCTAGTAATTGTCGTATATGCTTATTCTGGTGGTCACTTTGATTTGACATTATTTTTTTTTTGGTATTATGGCGCAGGGGATGCCACCTCAATTAGCAAATTGCTTGCTGGCTTCTCCCTACTTGTAAGTCCACATTTTGCCAGTAATTTAACTGATTTTGAGTTCACTGACTGAAGTGATGTGATATTTTTTTGTATTTAGGGACCGCCCCTTATATAGCAAAAAATTGTGTATATGACTGGCTCCCTTTTTGTACACCCTTGTCTAGTAATTGTCTCGTAATTGCTACTAGTACTTGGCAGAATACCGTGCTGGTGGTCTAGCGGCAGACGAGAGTTCGGGAAAGAGCTTAAATTAAATAGGCCACTGGGACGATGGTGTCCTTACGGTCAAAGTTTTTTTTTGTGTCTGTAAATAAATTTTTTTCAATTGGGTGAGGGACCATAAATATAAGAAAGAATATATATATTTCTCAACAATTAAATTTTTTATAAAAAAAAAAAAATTATATATTTTTATTGTTTGGGTCATTCAAAATGAATAAAAATTTTTGTTTTTTTTTTTTTTTTTGGATTGATGTATATTATTGTTTTAGTATGCCATATAATTGTTTTGTTTTTTTTTATATTTTTTTTTTTGGTTTTTTTTTCCTTTTTTTTTTTTTCTTTTTTTTTGTTTTTTTTTTTTTTTTTTTTTTTTTTTCAGTAATTTTCTGGAGGATAATTTATATATTTATATGTAGAGAAATTATGTTGAGGGATTTTACTATCTGACTATGGGGTTATAGCTTGTTAAAAAATAAACAAAGAACATTTTAAAAAAAATTAAAGAAATAAATCAGACTTATAATACACAGACTGATATATGTCATCATGAAATAAATTTAATTCTGTTTTGTTCGTCGCTTTTCTTACTGTCTGAGGCGGCGTATATTTTTGATTTGGCTTCGGGCATTTTTGCATAAGTTGGATGTTTGTGTTTTGGGTGCTGAGTTTTTTTTTTTCTTTCTTGTTGTTTTTGTTTGTTTGTTTTTTTGCTGGGTTATAACAACTGAAGA
>CAJDSM010076913.1:1943-18444 GCA_903981925.1 Ostrea lurida
ACCTTGTTTGCCCACATCACACACTCAAATTGAAAGGCGTGAGAAAAAGAGAAACCAAACACCAAGTACGATTACAGAACAAAGCTTATGATACCAGACTACAGGACAGATACATAATAGCTGTTCGAAACATCCCAAGCTTGGAATGAGAAGAAGCAAAGTGAACAGAAAGGATTGTAGAGGTTAGACATAAAATCATACCCTAGGTACCATTTTGATGCAATAGAAGAATATAATGGAGAAGCTTAAGAGCAGCCGGAAGACAGTTTGCTTGGGAGACCGCAAGAAAGAAATAAAAACGCGTGGATCAGATTGAAATTCCCTGCTGAACTAATTTAAAAGGAGCGGCATTAATCAACAAAGTGTATATAGGGACAGATCAGAAAGATTTAACACCGTCAACTTGAGATAGCCGTCGACTAATAGCAGAGGAGGGGAAGATCGGGAGTTTAAAACAGATCAAAACTAGAGAAAAAAAACAGAGATAAACGGGCACAGGTGACACATTTCCGCACAACCAAGACGCCCCCCCAGGAAGCGGGAAAGCTGTTAGCAGCAAGTTCACATAATGAAGCATTGTACCAACTACAAAAAAAAAAAGCAGTATGTAAACAACAGACCAAGACTATGGTGCACTGTGCGAACAGGAGGGAAAAAATCATCACCGGAAAGGAACGGATGACCATCAATGGAACAGAGTGTGGGCCAGAACACTTAGCAGAGGTTTTAACCGGCCATGACCCGATATGGATGAGTAGGGTCCGAACGAACCAAACGGTCCCCTTCCATAAGCGATTATCGTCTGTAAGATACGGTTCCTCCGACGCTCTTTCAACCTATAAACAGGCTATGAACCTGGAAATGGCGACGTTGCCCTCATATCCAGATAAGTAAATAGCAATAACGACGCAACAAACCAGATTATCACCTCAACCTCTATCCCCTATAAAGTGTAGCCGACCTCAAGCATGATCTCGCAACTCAGGACGTAAGCCGATTACTCAATCCAATGTCCACAAGCCTCATTTTATGCATAAGCAAAACTTTCCAAGCGTCACGAGCCGAATTCCACGTAGTAGAGCACGGTACCCGGTCCTTAATTGTCCATAACATAGACGAATAATGACTCTGCAGGCCCGGCCCTTCTTCACGTCCTTACTTCCGACCCGCCCCGACGCCGATATCCAAGCTTTCATCATCGCATTCCGGCTAAGTCCTCATAAGATAGCCCTTGTTACCGTGAGCATTGGCCCGAAAATCCAGCAAAATAGGGAGCATAGCGCAAAGCATGCTAAAAGAATAACCAAAGGGCGCCAGCTCATGATGGAATACAAGCAGACCCTCTAAAAGCAAAAAAAAACATTCCGGGTTACACTTTAGTATGACAGGGGAAAGAGAATTAGAGAAGAGTCTGTATATTATCTGACTGTGATGCGGGAAGACATGATGCGGGAAACAGCTTCCACACAAAAAACTGGAGAAAGGACTGATTAGTGGTAAATACCCAAGAACAGAAACCGGAGAGAAAGAATGTTAAGAATTGGAAGAGACGAAATATAAGGGGGCATACCTTTTGCCAGTGTGAGAAATGTTGTGCGTTGATTATGTATTCAAAGTTTTGCGGACTCATCTTACCTTCGGAGTGCTGGGCTTGTCGACGCGAGGAGCGGACTACCAAGCGCAACGGTGGCCAGGCCGCAGGGCGGAAAACACTCGAAGGAGGTACCATGACCGGAGGTGGTGTAAAGTGTACCAAAAGGGGAGCGGCCCAGATTGGAGCAGGAGGAGTGGGTGAGGATGGTCGATAAAACAGGAGGTCGGGAGTTAGAAAAAACAGGAAAAAGAACACACGGATAACCCGAAGAAGTGGGTGATAAGGCAGAACCCCACAGCCAGCATTGGCTTCGTATTAAGGTGAAATTTGCTGAGGATTTCATGTCTGATCTTGTGTGCCTTTCTGCCGATAACTGGTCTATCTCAACTCGCCTGCTGTCTAAATAACACAGCGCAAAATTCTTCTTAACAAGTCGCATCGCAGCACGGGACCTCAACTCGGCAGCCCGTTAAATGGACCTCACAGGACTTCTGTTTAATGATATAGCTAACATTGTATACCACTTCCCCTATACAAAATACTCATACCGGAATGATGCAGTATATTCTCTTCTCGCGTCTTCCGTACTTCGGCGCCAAACAGTAGCGGGTACACCATCCCATCTCCTTTCCCTCGACATAGCGTGCCGGTCAATACTTAGTCGGTTCTGCTCCTGCCTTTTCGATCTCAAGTCTCATACTTCGCCGGTGGTGATGAGTATTTCTTTTGGGTCGGCAGTTACTCTGATTCTTATTACTGAACACCCCCTTGGTACTGACTGCTAAGGCACTCTCTGCATGATGACCACTGATCGCCTATCGCTGCGACATGATCAACTGCGCACATCATATCTCCCTGAATGCCTGCTAATGATGCATCTTCTAGTCCGCCCTACTTAGTGCGGCGCACTCTGCATCTCTTCCGATTAACTGGCGAGTCCCTTTCTGGACTCACAGATCTTGGTCTGATTTCGACATCATACTCCGCCCAGCGCTCACATCCCCGCGTATCCAGACGCTCTGTACCGGAGATTGACGGTCTCGAGCGTTCGCACCGCTTGAGTCTTAAAGTTGCAGCCAGCCACTGACTCATAGGCATGATATGAATAGCATTATATAGATTTTGATAATAAAACTTAGTTTTCGAGTGCGTTGTGGAAGAACGAATCTTCTCCACCGCCGTACTCTCCCGGGCGAACGTTAGTAGATGGTATCAAGCGATTTTTAGCATTGTCAAATTTCCTCTTCAACCCACCATGTTCTAATCAGACCAGATATATTATATTTAAGCGCACCTCCGATACAGATCCTTTCGTTGCTGTTTTCGCCTCCAACTCCCGCCTCATAAAACCACCTACCTGCACATATAAGGAATGCCTTCCAGCATACTCAACTTTTGGATGTGACGAAACTCATGATCCCGTTATTGATCGTTTTTATAGGGCCCGCACACATTGTGTGTCCCATAGAATGCTAGCCGCGGACTGTCCAAGCACCACCACCTAGCGGCCACATTCCCCACGACATTGGCTTCAGATGGCCTATATCGACGATGCGAAATGATGTAGATCGCCTAGATTGAAATCGCTATTTTGGCAGGATCGAGGAAAATGGATTGACAAAAGACTCAAGAGAGAAAAAAAAAACAAGGGAAAGTAAAGAACAAAGCAGAGCTTACCGTAAGAAGAGGGAACTCACTGAACAAATAGATTTATCCTCCAGGAAACATTATCGAACAAGAGTTAAGAGGTAGGGGCAACGCCTTTTACTCCTCTTATGATTTTTGAAAAAAAAAAGGTTATGACCTCCCATTTCATTAGAAACAGTGTATAGACACATCTGTCAGGCCGCCAGGCTTTACGATCATAGTTCCCAGGGAGCGAAAATTAAAAACACCAGTGCGAAAGATCTTTTCCCAATGCCAAGTGGGCATTATATTTAGTGCGCTGGCTGGTAGACAGGAAAAGAGAAAACAATAGAATTTGCAAGTAGATTGTTTGGAATATCAACCCGCAACATAGGAGGCATGTTTGATTGACACTTTTCATCCTCAAAATATTACATTCGCAGATTGGTGTTTTCCGAAGCTCGCCGAAAGGGCGCCGTGAGGACAGATGAAGGGCGGTGGAGGCTGGACACCAGGTATTGAGTCGAGATACCAGTTAAACTCATCCTCTACAAATTTCTTCTCATTTTCGGCTCTATCCTCTTGTTACTTTCTATATGTCCTATGTTATAAACTTATTGCTCATTGTTATGCGTATTTGTGATATTAGATAATTAGTCGTAGACAACAAGTTTTAATTTTAGATGCCTGCCAAAAATACAGAGGCTTTAAAATACGTTGGCTGGAGAGCAGTATAGCATGATGATGTGTAGTAACTGATATCACTAACTGCTCACAAATGTACAGACCACTGCTGAGCAAACTATGTCCCAATTTCCAAAGGTCGTATTCAAGAGTTTATTGCAGTGCCACAGAACCGTTTTAAGGCAAAGCGGGATGTCGTGTAGGCCGCTTTCGACCCTCTCAGATTCCATGATTTTTCTACATTTTAACAGAAGGTCCTGTGGCTATATCGAATGGGAAAAATGATCAGATATTTCAGTGAGCAAATATTGGAAAAATTAGTTTTATCAGTAAATAAGTTTTAAAATGATATCAAAACATTATATTGCCTATTTACACATCTATTCTTACTTCTAAAGTTGTTCGAAGTTTTCTATGTTAAAATCATCATATCCCATAAACTCTAAATATCTTAGATATATCATCACCACTTGAAAATTATTTTTGGTTCATATTCAAATTACTTTCTCAATTGTTCCATATATGGAATATCATCATATATGTATCTGAATGAGGGCAAAAAAATTCGGCAATTTTTGGTTGATAATCGAAAGAGGCCAATTTCGGTCCAAAAGTTGAGCCCTTAAAAATAAATCACTGTAGATTCATATAGGGGGCACAACCCCGGTGAAGTCTAAAGGAGATTAGTTCCATTCGTCATTTGTTATAAATTCGACATTATGGGGTGCACATGCGACAATTCATGACTTCAGGCTAACCTCCATACTCACTAGAGTATGGCCATTAGAGCTTCTATAATCAAGTCATCCAAGCGACCTCGATTCCAATGCATCAGATAAAAAGGTGACAAACTGGATCAACTCATAATCGGATCACTACACAGATACCCAACTACATAAGATACAAATAATTAACACCACAGTGGATCGATTATTATTCGCTTCTTTAACGTCCACCCGAGCAATACTTTCATACATATGGAGACGTCACCATCTTGGCCGGAGAGGAGCTGAAATTATAGCCTATGCTCGACACTTAGGAGCCTCTTGAGCAGGGAGGGATCTTTTCGTGCCACACCTGCTGTGAACGGGACCCGGTTTTTCCGGTCTCATCACGAATGACGCCCCTTTCAAGTCGCCTCTCTCACAGGACTGCTGGACATATTCATAACCGGACCCCCACGGTCGACGTCAAGCATGCCGGTGAAGACCTTACAAAATCTCTAGGCCTATTGCTCGGCAACTCGGCTTTGAGCATGGGATATTTTTCGGCCACCTACTGTCGCCATGCACGAGACTTAGTTATCTCTCCCATACCGACGATGACCTTTAAGTCGACTCTTTCGAACTCACGATTCTAAGGAGGAGCTGGACCTATTGCTTACCCGACTCCACGGCCTTTTCTCACAAACATGAAAAAGCGATCATAAAGGTAAACACTATACATACATCGCTACACCAGCTAGATATGTGTGCCAAATTATCCAATGAAGATATTTCTGCATTATTTGATATTTACTGGTCTTACAGGTCACGCACCCGATAATATCTCACTCAGAGGGCGGGGAAAATAAATAAATCCATGACCGGCTATACGTTGCATACTTCAAATGTACGTAAAAGAGCGAGAACAAGACGTGCAGTTAATCGTCGCAAACTTAAACCAATAACTAAAAAAAAAAAAAACGAACGTACAAACTAAAGCATGATCACGGGAACCCTATACCCCCCCAGACGGGCACACTTACAGATGACAAACACAACAGATTTCTCCAGATATAATCAGAATTGTGTAATCATAGGTGAGTATAGTATTATTATTCTTTAAGGAGGAGTTGTGGACAGCTGCACTTTAGATGCATAGCACTTGAAGAATGCCTAAGTCCAAAACGTATAAATCTTGTACAAAAATTGTCAAAACAAAATCCTGACAATATGCCACATCCCATATATATGAATCTAACACTCCACAAAGTTTCATTAAAATCCTGAAAGTCATTTAGAGGAGGCGAAAACACACCTGAGTATAGGTATTTTGGTGAAAATAAGTCTCAAACGACAATCTGTACAAAAATAGAATTGACATTATGCACATCTCTCTATACTATTACACTCACAAAGTTCATAAAATCCTTGAAGTCGTTAAGATAGTTGCGACAACGCACTGATGCTAGTTATTTGTGAAAAAGCTAAGTCCAAACGTTCAGACTGTACAAAATGTCCAATTAATTCCCTGAAATTCACATCCCCAATATATATTAACATATCACATAAAGTTTCATAAAATCCTGCAAGTCGTTAGAGGATGCCAGGACAACGCACTAGCACAGGTAATTGGTGAAAAGCCTAATCCAGGTCTATTCTTGTACAAAATTGTCCAAATTAAACAATTCCTGACAAATGCACATTCCATTATGTCATAAACACACAAAGTTCACTGAAATCCTGCAAATCGTTTAAGAGAGTCGCGACAACAACATATTCGGACGAACGGAACGACAAGACAGGGTGAACATAACCCCCCAAATGTTCGTTTACGGGGAAAATACAAGGTTAGTCATCAACGCGATCCCTGATTCACAAAAGTAGGATTCAGTGCCATTAGGGAAGGGCAGTCACGCTTTCCGGGTACAGTCACACCTTTCATTTTAAACAGCCAGACATTTGCCCTGGAGCCTAAGTGCACGGAAAGACACCCGCGGAAAAACGTGGACCCAATAGCTGGCTTGGGATGGGTCAAGATTAACCCGGTTTGTCCCCCAAGTGACAAACAAAAGGAAGAGTGGGATAGAAAACCCCAAGTAGATAAAGCTATTCTTTAATAAAGATGGATATACTGCCGTCTCAATAGACGTAAGTACGCCCATTGAAGTACATGGCGTCGCGTCTGTAATAGTGATTCAAAACACCTAATCAGCGCCTCAAGAAGCAGCCCACTCTCTGTTTCCTGAGTAATATACACCTAATCCTATCTGACTAAATTGCATCTTAGGTCTCTGCAAAAAGCTCATCGCACCCGGTAGTCATCACCTACCTACTCACAACATCTAGTGCATCTATAACGCTCACGTCTACTTAAAAATAGAAACATTAACCCAGACGCTGAAAAACATTAGAATAGGACCAGAAAATGCTCACTTCGCTAAGTATCGCCCGGTCCGTCTCTAATTGACGCGGTATGCGCGCACTTTCACGGTCTCGACATAAACCAAAAAACGGAGTTCGGCCGGGCCACCAAATACCGAACACAAGCACGTATAAGTGCAGGCTCTCCTCTTGAGTGCAAGGGATCCCACCAACCGCCAAAACCAATCGTAGAAAGGTAAACAAGCTCAGACGTGGCCCCAGGACGGACTAGCATCCGCGCTACGCTGAGAAGTGACCGACTCTCTTCCGTCAGGATTAGGTTATATAGTGACACCCATACTTTCTGCTACACTTAGGCACGAAGTCACAACAAATTGGAAGTCTAATTCGAACAGAATGTGTTCTTGAGTACAAATTGACTTACATGCTCCATCGATAGTAGGTGATTGGGACTCAGAGGGGTGGATTTTTTGTACGGGATTCTACCAGACATAGGAATAACGTATGTTTATGTTATGTAGTATCTCCATCTCTCTCCTCAGTGGTGTAATATATAGATATATATATATCATAGGGAAGCTGAGTGCCTTCAGAATATAATAGTAGCTCAGTGCACATTATAGCGATATAATATAAGTATCGTATAATATACCATGCTTAGATATATACGCTATCGTACTACGATGAGATACGTGGATGAGACCTCATATGGCAATAGATTCTCAGATTCTCCTGCTACCTGCAAGTGCTTCAGCCAGCATACGTGCGTGTGATGGTAGATCACTCTCTCGCGCTCAACCACCACTAGCTTCGTCTTCAATAGCGATACTTGAGGGTCAAACACGTAATCGACGTCACAGAGGCAAACCGAACCGCCGCGCAAAGACGCACGATCCTCCATCATTAGGAGCGCTCTCATCTTCTCGTGGCTCAGATTTGCTTATCTAAGATATCTCACACATAGCCTCAAACAGGTAAAGACCTGTGACACTGTCCCTAGCATATGTTCAGATGCTCCAGGAAATCCCCCCGGACTTGTGCCTGTCAAATGGATTTCATAATTTAGGAAGCAGGATAGGAACGGAAACTACAAGCGATTGCGATGTCAACTGACGTGTCTAACTTCTTACAGTAACACACTAAACCGCGCTCATGTATATAATACTCCAGAGTTCCAATAATCTCTCTATCTTCTCTATCACCTCTATGACCTCCACTCTCCTAGTACTCCTCTCTATCTCTTACCAGAGATATATAGACCGCTCCGTCTCTATCCACGTCTCTGGAACTACTGAGCTAGTTATACTCTCATATGTCTTATCCGTAGCTTCCAGATAGACGTATGCGCGCGCTACGACTGTAAGTCAGCTCTACCTCGTAATAGATACACGGCTTGGTGTGATTAAATTTGCTTCTCTCTCTCTATTAAGACGTGTATCAGCCCAGCTTGGTCTCAAACGAGCGGAATTCGTCTATGTGGACTCCACTGAGGTATATGTCTGAAGTCAACAGAATGAATATCTCTCATAAATCTGGTGTGCGGCTGCTCGCGCATACAAGATAACACTCAGTGGTATTGAATGCAGCTACATCTGGGCTCCTCCTGTTTACCTAGGACGCGGTCTAGTGGTGTGCTGACGCGCATCCTCAGACTACACGTGCCCACTCGTGAGACATGTCTCTCTGTAACCTCCTACTGCTCGATATCTACTATATATTAGCTCAGCGGCTCCTCATCTCCATGGAGTGCGCAACTCAGACCTTCTTGCCACTTGCTAAAAAAACAAGTTCCCCCCCCTAAATACTATCAAATTCGCCAGGTGCTCCTCTCCTGCCCTCGCGTGTGGGGCTCGAGCATGAGTTCAGTCACCCGCAATCTTATATATACTATAGATAGACACTTACATAAAGCTCTGCCTCCGTTACACCCGTTAAGATACCGCGATAAGGTATCCGCCCATCTTGGGCCATCATTCTACTAGCACCACGTCGGGAGGGGACCCTATTTTGCAGGTTCTCTGGTAATTAGAACGGGCGGAATGTTCTCCCACTGCGTATACTCGGGGCTGCACAGATATGAATGCCATGGGAGGTTTAGCCATCGGAGCTCAGCATCCGTAATACTGATTAACACTTCCCAGACAACATCGCTTAAGAAGCGCATACCTAAGTCTATAAGATGGGCAAGACGAAACTCCATAAACAGTCGACACGACCAGAGCGTAGCAAGGAGAATATGACTTCCAAAGAGTGGTTAGAAATCATTTGGACAACCGTAACTCACAGCACACACGTCATCACAGTAAACGACCAGACAAGCTCCCCAAAAACAGCCAAACCATCCAAAAACAACAAACGATTAGAACACGCAAAACCAATCAATTATAACACACCAAAGACATCTAAAAACCTGAAACCAAAACTAAAAACCGAAAAAAAAACAAAAAAGACAGACAACCACCACACCAACACAAACAAACAACGCACCAAAAGTACCGCTACCAAAAAAAACCAACAAAAACTCACACACCCATCAAATACACGAAACCATCAAATCCCCCCCCCAAAACCGATACGAAAACCCAAACCCTCAATACTCAGCCCTGGACACAATGCACGATACATGGCCCCCCCATAGGCGTCCAACACCAGCCGCCCACCGCAACACAAAGCCATCCACCACGCCCACCCCGCAGCATCAACACACCACAACACAACCAAAAACCGACCCCAAACAACTTAAAACCCCAACCAGCACAACTCCTACACCCCACAACCAAATGAAGATCGACCAATCAAATCAACCCCCACCCCCCACAAGCGATACAGCACCCAACAAAAGCTCCATTGAAGAATAAAACAGAATGTATACAGTGCCTACTGACGAACGCCATAAATCCGTACGGCACTAGGGCTGTTGAGCAAGGGCGGAAAAAGAGAGAGTTTTATAAGCCCTTTTTTCGGGAGTGCCACATACCTGCCGCAATGATGGACACGGAAGAGATGGGATGCCTCTTGTTTCCGATTTTTTTCTGAAAACCCTCCTTACCCCCGGTGTACATGCAAATAGGAATTTGACACCCGCTCCATCTACCCACGCTCGCCTCTTGACCGCCCCACAAACATGCGCGACAAGGAATGCTGTGAGGCTTCGCTTTTAAAATTCTTATAGCCCGGCATCTCAGTTGCCCCAGACAAATTCCCTTGCGTGTTGCTAGTGTCGTAGAGAGGCAGGGAACTCCGAACAAGGGATCCGGAATGAGACCAGGAACCGGAGTGGTGTCCCCTGGTCAAAAATTTTGCCAGCACGCGTTCAGAACAGAACGGACCAGAGATCTGAGAAACACAGCTGTAGCAGTCAATAATCGAAGACTATTGTGCCAAGAAATATTGTTTCCGTTAAATGGTCCTTTAGGGATGGTCCCAGGTGCGGCGCAAAGCCCCCTAGATAAGCTCGAGCGGTATTTAATGAATTTTCGCCCAATTTATTGATGGAAAATAAAGGTGCACAATGACACCCTTCCTGCCGCTTATACGGGCCGTGTGGGCTCACTTTGATAACCTGACAATCATCTCATGGGACGAACTCTGTTGTAGGGAGATGTAACGATGTCTGAACGTCTCAGTTAAAGCTATGATTATAGAGTAAAAACTGGATCAATTAGGAAGCGTACATTGCAAAAAGAATTAGGCGATTATAGGCAGAAAACGCCAACAATTGATGTCTTCTATGCTAATATATACTTGTTCCTGTATGACCGCGATGCGAGGCATCCGGTTTTAGGAATTACGAGTGTGCTTTACTCAAGCATCCCCTGTATGAATTTCGGACGGGTGACACAGTGCGTACTGCCCGGAAGTGGAGGTGCGGTGGTCTTGACCCATTTACGGCAATGCAAGAGAAGCCGGGAGGCTCCGCCTATCGTAGTGTGTTCGTGGTACAAGAGCAGGAGTGTGCGCACAAAATAACGCGGCGTCCCTCCAACTCTGCTCATGTTAAGGATAGCTCCCGATCCGGATTGTTTGGAAGTCAAAATACTGAGGCACTGAGCAATTCTAGTGCTATGGCCAACGCCACTTTCACCCGCAGGTGCGATTTGGGTTTGAGTCAGTCTCAAACTAGTTGTAACAATGAAGATTAAAAGCTTACCCCCATATAGGTGAGGACAGACAAAAAAAGCTAGATAAATTAAGCACAAGTCAATCTCCCATTGTTGCCGCCCTAGATTTTGGTCGCACGTAACAGTGTGTTTTGAAGGAGTGGTTTTACCCAATTCTGTTGGATTAAATAGACAATTATCTTTGCTACAAATAATAGTCTGGGTAACCGTTGAATTAGATGATGTCCGATAACATGCTTCCACTGATTGATAGACAACGCTCATAAGCGAGGGTCACTCCTGTGTACCACCGCTAAATCAGGTGTTTTACTTTTCCTTCCCTAGGGCACCTGACCCCACCTCTTGTTATGTAACCAGGGGTTCTCGCGTTGATTCGCCCACATTGTAAACCTTGGCAGCTCACGTTGTACAAATACTTCTATCTAGTACAGGTACCCTACGAAAGATTGATCGCAAGCTTGTTCGTTTTACTTTTGTTTGTTACATTACAAATTGTACTTAAGATATAAAGTGGATAGAAATACCTTTGGTCCATAGAATTTATACAATATGGTACTCAAACAGTCGGTATTAATCTTATATCTAGAGTTTTACATCTTTCGCTGTGGAGATCTTTGATTAATAAGCCTCGAAACAACTTCAAATATGTCCGTTACAGACCCCTTTTGGTTCACCTACCCGACCGAACCCAAAAGGGATGTGGTTTGGTACATAATTGGTTCTGGTGAAACATCTCTTGACTAACTTTTCCAAACTGGATTTTATTGCTTTATTATGCGGAACTGGGTGTGTTAGAAGATAGTGCCATGTTTACTAAACTTGTTCACTGGAGCTCTCCTTATTATGCTGTATTTCTTATATCATTTTTTTACAACATTCCTATCTTTGTTCGTTTAAACAGGCGAGCTTAAGTGGTATATCCGAGCAGATCCTTGTTATCAGATACTGGATCACCAGGCTAAAATTTACAACCGAATGCCCGAAACTGAAACGGGCTAACCAGAAATAATCATTAATATTCACTCCGCTCCACCATCTCGACCATCAAAGGTGTCCGGATTACCAAAGCGTTTGTTTGATGAATCTTCAATTCTGCAGTACGAGAAGCTCGCTAGAAGAATAGTTAGATACTATTATACCACCCACACGATGATCCCCTTCCGGATCCGCATGACCCGGCCATATGAACCATACACACCGACGTCTATGCTGCCTCTGCTGGTTAGTCCAAAGCGGGCACACATACACTCATGTACTATACGAAATCGAGAAGATCGCCAACAGTATCTATATTAAATAATGGAGTGTCTGATTACCTAAGTGGACCTATTTGTCCTCTGTGCGTGCCTAAGGCACATAAGGCCTCACAGACTGCTCACTTTGCGTATGTCGGCTGCAGCCGCCCTTCATTAATACCCCACGTTCTCATCTTCCGGTTACGCTCTTTCTCTAATGTTCGTATCCAGTTGGTTTACTGGTCGCCTTTCTTCTTCCTTTCTGGTGCCCACAGGTCATTGCCACTTACCAGTCATTGGTGGATCTGTGTCTCGTTGCGAGATAGTGTATTCAATTTTAATTGCCACTCTCTCTTTCTCCTGATACTTCTTCGCTCAGTAGTCTCATTTCTACACTTAGGAGCATGTTTCTGTAGTGTATGATGTTCTTATGCCATCTATATTTCTGTAGCGGTACTGAGACGCTTCGAAGATGTTGTTCTGAGTGTCGTTAATAATCTATCTCCATCGTCTCCTCATAATCATCCTTCAGGTCTCGCATCCCATATTCAGTATTTTGAGTACCGGTTCTACCATGAGTGTCTTGTATAGTTTTGATTTTTGGTGTATGGTGTCAGCGTGCAGTCTGAGTGTTCAGCTCTGACGTGCGTCTAATCTGTTTTCGGTCCTGACAAAGTGTGCCGTGATTCTGTCTACTTACATTTTCTTTCATGATCGTTTACAGTCTGATTAGCCTCCCCCTACCTATCATTATGTACATACTAATACATAGTAGTGACACAAGGGATATTACAATTATCAAACATCTTCCAGGTATCTTCATCAATCAATTGTTGATTCTTTTTCTGATTGGATTGCATTTATTCTAGTATGATCAGTTCAGTTTTGATATTTTTTATCTTAGTCCTTACTCTTCTTTGTTGTTTCGCTGAGAACTATATGTTGGTTTTTGCTTGCATCTGTTTGTCTTGTTGCATGACATCAGGCAATGTCAAATCCAGCGGAGAACTGCTCTATAGTTAGAGTAAATCCAGCTTGATGTTATTCCACATTGAATCATTCTCTCCAGATCATCTAATTGCTTTTCTCATATACACTCCATTAGCAATTAAGAAGAAGAAAGGCCTGACACTGTTACATCCTGCTTCCACTCACCGTTGTACCAAACAAACTACATTCACTTGTTCTCTTCTGGATCTACTACAGCGCACAATGGAATCCATCATGAAAGATCTTCACTTGATATTAATTTTCTGGCACTCCGTATCTGCTAAGATGTCCATATAAGCTGTCTCTATGAAATTAAGTAAACGCTTTTTCAAAATCAATAAAGGTGGAGGTAAAGGCGTTGCCGCCCATCGTTAAGCTTCGCACTTTATACGATAATTCGTTTCTCGAGGATACATATATTGGTTGCAGTGGTTCTCGTTCCCTTACGGTAGCTGCTTTTCTTTATCTGAGTCTGTTCATAGTCACATCCATTCTCCATATCCGCTGTCCAAAAACTAGTGCATCCCACGCTACTTTGGTCACTACTTGAGCCCGAAGGGTAAATGACCAGTTTCAAAATTTTCTTACATTCTTAGGTTTGTCTGTCCTTGGGGTCAGCTTTGTTTACATATCAGGTCCTTTCTTACCATTTCTCTGGGCTTGTATCATCTTCCCATTATCATGTCAAAGACGTTCTGTCTAATTGTCGGCAGAAGAATTCATATCACTCCCGTTACATGGTAAAAACCCTAATTTTGCGTTTAAGAGGGTGTGCCTGCTTGATTCCATTCAATAGCTGGCGCTTTGTTGTATTCCTTTAAGCGATCTTTAGCGCTCCATTTGATTTCGGCCCCATGCCTCGGATTCATCACATCATTTGATGTCTTTGTATTGCTCCTTTCGGATCTGATGCCTCGACCATACTCACCAGGTTATCTGGTGCAGGCCGTGATTAAGAACTTCCTGCTAAGTGTTTCTGGCCCACTAAGTTCATGGTCTCTTCCATTGTCCGAGTGATGAATTTTTCCTCCTTTGTCCTCGACACCAGATAGCACATGATCTTGGTTTTTGTTAACATATGACTTTTGTTAGTTGGATACAGTGTCTTCATAATGCTTGACTTCTGCTGCTTTCTCTTGCGTTGTTGTGATGTTGTCAACCCACTGCCGTTTAATCCTGTTTTTGATCTGTTTTTAAACTCCGCTGATCTTTCTCTCCTGTAATTGTTCGCTCAGTTTGTACAGATGTGATTTTAAATCTTTCTGACTTGTCCCTCAGTATTCCTATGTATTTGAGTATAAACGCTCTTTATCAAATTAGTTTTTCCAGGCTTCGCTTTTAGTGTGATCCACGGTTTTAATCTCTTCATTGCGCTCTTCCCTACAAGAATCGTCTTTCTCGGCTGCTATAACCTTGTAATAGTGCTATTCTCCATCCATATATTGCTTCTTAAGTCGCATCCAAAAATTGGGAATACGTATCGATGATTTACTATCTAACTACTACTGTCCTTCCTGTTACTTTGCATCTTCTTCTTTCCAGAGGCTTGGTAATCTGTTCGAACAGGCTAATTATGTAATCTGTTCATGTAGTTTCGGGGTATCATAAAGCTTGATCCTGGGTTCGTACCTTGTTTGTTCGGTTTCTCTGTTCTTCTTTCACGCCATTTCAATTTTGCTTCAAGTAGTGATGGTAGATGTAACCAAAGGTACCCAATTGCTCCCAGTCGGTGGAGCAGCCCGCATTTAGTTGTGGCGAGTAAGGCGCGACTATGGGACTCACCCAGCAGTCACAAAGAGCAGACCTTGAGGGCAGCGGATCTTAGCAGGGCCCAATATGAATGACATGACTTCTTATACTATCTTATAATAGTGGGAGTATATCATTGAGTTTGATCTATCATATATACGAATAAAAGAGGCCCAAATCAAGGTCCAAGGTTTATAAGATCAAGTTATAGTCAAATAACAACGATTTGCCATACAGGCATCTATAATTTCAAAATATAAAAGCAAATAGGTTTAAGAATATATTAAAGAAGATAAGCTGTGCTCATATCTTATTAGAACTACGTGTCAAGACTGTTTGGAGTTTAGCGTCACAAAAGTCAAATTATATCGAGATTAAATTGTTTTCTAAAAGTACTGCACATTAATGTATGAAGTATGCTATACACTCATATGGAAAAAATCATACCTTCTTGAGTCAGTCTCAAGAGAAACTATTGTATCATGTGATTAAATTTCCCCTTATGCTGCTCAGGTCAAACTGCAGTCAGGTACAAGATTGACACACTTGTTAGCAAATAAAGGTCTTGCTGTAAAATGTAAAGACTCAGAATACATACTTTCAAGAAATATTCGCTTTAAAAAGCTTTATCCAAATACACAGGTATGGACTCGAAAATGATTTTGACTCACCAAATTACTATGTGGACCCCGCCGCTCTCGCTCAGCGGTCATCATTTTGATAACAAACCATACATCATAACTCTATGTCAGGGAAGTTTTCATGTAAATTTCATGCTTTCTGGCTCAAGTGGTTGTTTAAGAAGAATTTTTAACATGAATGTGACCCCCTTCCTATTCCTGAAACACACTTGCGAATCCTTATGTCTTGTATCAGGATAACTTCCGTTATACATAATCTACCCATTTCATGTCCAACTCAGATTCTACGCTACTCCGAGAATATTTTTTAGGTTTTTTCCCTACGCCTATAAATCTGATTTGCATGTAAATCTTTCTGATGCCCAAATTTATGGGCTCACCGTAGCTACCCCTGTGGGGGGTTAATGATTTAGGAACAGAACCCTAGAATCTCCACCAGTACCCAGGAAGCTTCCCATTTGAGTGTTAGGATATTCTTGGAGCAAATGAGTAAAAAGATACCTTTTGTCCGTGTAATTTATTTACTGTTAAATATTCATAGTCACATTGATTCAATTTGAATTCAAAGCTTACCAGCTACATTTTTATCTTATTATTGGAGCATAACTCTCTCGAGCTACCATTGGTCATTCATATATTACAGCGTGATTTTGAACACCCGTTTCTGAACAAACTGGTAGAAACAGTTGTCTCCTGAATCATATACGGTACCAATTTTGATACACTAGAAGCAATATAATGGACAAAGCATATACAGAAGCAGCCGAAGAGATTC